>JADWOT020001825.1:0-63000 GCA_036345935.2 Taenia hydatigena | reverse complement strand
ATTGCCCTGTCGATGTTTTTTAATCCTCGGCCATTTTGCTCCTATTGTTTACCTTTGAATTAACAGCTCTTAACTATTTAGAGGCAGTAAGAGCAATGCGAGGCATGAATTAAGTAAAGAAATCAGAGGCGCGCTCCTAAGGGTTGCTATAGATCTACTGAAGCTAAGCCGCTTGTTACCTTGTATCAGGAAGGCCAATTGCGCTGACTGCAGCTATCTGGTATTGAGAAGGAAAGGTCATCGTCGAATGTTTCTGCACAGAGCTGTGGTACTGTAATTCGATAGCTTGCTAAAAGAGTTCGGTAGTTGGTATTTTTGGTTAAATTTGCTCAACACTTTAGTTTTGGTAGTATCTACAGGATATAGTGAGATAGGGGGTAATTCCACTTTGACTTATTTAAACGTTGCAAAGCTGTAAACGAAGCGAATCACTTCTGGAGGTTATTACTATGTCAGAACTCAACCTGAAACCAAAGGCAGAGCCGCCTGGGCTAAAGACTTGCAAATTTGCAAATCAACGCATTTCCTAATCGCTATCACGCAGGCTGATGCGTATTGTTTACCTAGGGCATATGAATTCTGATTCCTAATTTTGAGCTAGAATAACTGTGGCTCTCTCAGACAATGGGAAGGACATCACTGACCGACTCGTTCACGCTAAAGCGGAAGGGAGTTCAATCAAAAAGGCGTCTTCGGCTACTCGTCACAATGCTCTACGATGTTATTTATCCGCGAATTAGTCACTCTGCAAGGCTTGTATCTCACTTTTCCTAACCCCTTAACTGGTCTACTTTTCCTTCTTTGCTTCTCCCATTCCTCGTCTCAGACGACAGGTGCATCTCATAGAAATTAGAGGTAACCTATGACACCTCTTTCTTTATTGTCTTCTCCTGTCGTTTTTTACTCTCCTACCCTCTTCGCATGCACACATAATTCCAAACATTGTTAATTTAGCATCTGAAGGGAAAGCTTGTTATCTCTTGTAAGTGTTCTAGCCCCATGTTCATTGTGTTAACATTCTGCCAAGTCTCTTATATCGCTTTCACAGTAGTTGCATGATCAAGGAAGGGGTAAGAAATAAACTAGTGGATAGACGGATGGAAGAATTACATAAGTTAGGACAAGGGTTTCTTTGCACACAAATACTTCCTGTCACTACGTAAACTGTTTAATGCTATCCAAACTTGGCTAGTCGACCCTCTGTATTTTCGTCCTTCCCTAGTCCTTCACTCTTGCGCCGTTTTTTAAACCAAATCTAATTGTTATTCAACCATTTTGTTTACCTCGCCAAGGACTTGCATAGAAAGTACTCAAGGGGGGTTGGATAATCTTCTGCCATCTATCATCGCATCCTCTTCCCATTGTAGAGCCATTACTGCCGCTGTTAGAAAGAGCTGGCAGATTCCATTCCTCATGCACCATCTAAAATATGGCTTGGAATAACACTCTAAAGGTCACTAAAATCAGCACGCTATATAATATCTATGCTTGTTATTTTTGTTGGTAGTAAAGATAAGTTACCGTATCAGTAGGATTAGGTGTGATTAATACGAAAAGTGCTGAACGATTGTCAGCTACATTGTGGATGAACTCGAAGTAGCATAGGTTGTAACTGCTAGCATCCGAAACGAGCAGATGTGCGGGTCGCGATTGAAAGGCTTGGTGAAGGAAAAGATTGTTAGATGTTCGAATGCTTGCTTGGATGGACAAATAATGGAAGCTTTTTATGTAAACATATAGATAGATCAGTGAATTTGGTGGTATCACTTGGTGGCTCTAAGCGTCTGCCTCCTTTCCTCAATAGCAATTCACTGTATAATGTCTTTCTCTCGAAAGTAAAACTACACCATTGTTACTAAGCCGCATCTTATAAGGCCAGAGCATTACCCACTCATATCATGTCCCCCATTAAATGCATTCCATATTACAATCCGAATTACCCTCAAACAAGGTGGGTGGGCATAGTCACTGCTTGAAAGAAGTAGGACGCCTGCACAGACCCAAGGTTTACACTTAAAATTCTACTCTACTTCCAAGCTTCTGGATGGAAACCATTTCTGTCACTTAGCGTACTCCTTTGGTCCTGTATTGACTACTAGCCCATTGTTTGTATCGAATTCAAGATGGCATTTAAAACAGAAAAGCTAATAAGGAATGGTTAGGTTTTTCATTTTTGTGCAGAGTTTTATGTAGTTTAGGGCTTTTTTGCACTTGCGGAAAAAAACATTGTGCTACCAATCCAAAAACAATAGAAACCCAAATGCAAAGTCCAAGACAATTTTGTTGTAGCTGTGGTAAGGGGTTAGAAGAGTAAAAGAACATAGACATGGTGGGTGAGAGGACCCATCGATCAACCAGCTGAGACAAATCAGAAGCGATGTTTACGATGAAGAAAGTGCACTCATCTACAAAACAACTTGACAACGGCTTATTTGAGGCCGCACACAACCAGCGTTTTCAGTGACTGCTTGACTAGATCTTTAGGTCGAGGCATTAGTTGCTGAAGGAGCTGAATAAGTAGGGGATAGTTGAAGTTCTGGCAAGGCAACCTCAAATATTCTTTGATAATTAGAACAAAAATTACGTATGCGCAAAATTTGAATACTTCGAATCTTATGCTCTGCTGCTTTCTGCTTCAGACCTCGAAAAAGGTCTCATTGGTGCCATCAGCTTTACATTTAATAACGAAAACTGCAAAACTACATAACTAGCTCGCACACACTACTAATAGAAAACTAGTAAAAGTGGGTTGTTGACATTCTCAAATGCTCCTTATAATCTGTCATTTCCGAGCTATTTGGCTTCTTATGTAGCAAGCTTATGAACGCCTTATATGTTCCAATTTTGCATACCAACCCTTAACTGTGCAAGCTTAGGTAGTGGAATGCCGTATGTGAGACTGGCTTAAGAGATCATCGCTTTAAAGGTCGCGAAAGATGTCCGATCAATAAAATTGGAAAGAAATGAGCCAAGATCAAGACACGAAGGGATTGGGGTGTAAGATTGGTGAAAGTTATAAACGCGCCGAAACAGGAGCACTCAATGGTTTCGTATAAAATCTTATTTACAAGCGTAAAGGCTCAGAGGAAGTGCTGGAGCAGCAATACGTAGCTTTGGATCTCCTAAGTGGCAGTTCCAGCATGGAGACGGAAGACGAGGGAAGCAAGCAAAGCACTTATTTTCGACTCAGAAGACGAGGTCGGGTTCCTTGATAAGCTTGAGGCAAGTGTGTGATTTTCTATCTATCGCGTTTCCTTGGACAAATCATGCGACTATTTTGCCCATGTTCCCAAGTATTTACATTAGGTGATTCACATAAATACCGCATCCCGACTAAAATACGCCCTCCATGGGTAGATCATTGAGAATTTTTACAGCTTATCTAGAAACGCAGTCAGGATGGCTAATGAACTTGTTCTGTGCTCGTCTATTGTTTAAAGCCATGCTGACTTAATGCGTGTCAATTTTGTCTCACATGGAGAGAACGATGCATTGTGCAAAACATTGCCAGTTGGTAGGCCACTAACAGCGCTTAATAAAGTTGCACATTAATATTGCTTCCAGGAGAGATTGGTTTGCGAAAGCAGTAATCATGTTTACCAGCTGGCAAAGAAGTTGATACCTGCATTTTGGACTTAATGCAATTTCGTTATTCCAGCTGCTGTGAATGCCACCAAAGCATTTGTGGCAGAGTTTGTTCATTCTGTTCTTTCTGCAATAGAGCCATGTGCTTGTAGTCGCATCAAAATTACATTTTAGTGCATAGGATAGCATTTCAAGTAGAATTTTAATTTGCTTAATAACTTGACCCATTGCTAGGTCACCAAAGCCACTTGTGCAGTTTATGTTAGGACCTTAGAGGCGTTTCTTGCATCTTGCCACTCAAGATCAACCGCGACCAAATATGCATCCTAAGAGATAACTGCTAGTGATTTCATTTCCCCAAAAAATATACTATTTCTCCAACACGTTGCTTTAGCTACTCACATCTCCAGCGGCCGAATGGCATTGATAAATATGATTCAAGTTCAACTGTCCCACAATTGGACTTCATGTGGTTTCAAAACCATGAAGTTTCTCGCCACCTCTACCTACTAACTACCAACCGTAGTATGACAGCACAAAATTCGATTAGGAAATGTTTTGATCCAAATTTCGCCACAAAGGACTTCAAAAGATGCGACTTAGTGAAAAATGAGTTCCCACCGCTCACTTAGACGATCCTTTTCGTGTAGAATAGCACCACATCCACGCGCTCAAACCATAATTAGAGATGATGCAGCAATAATTTTTTGCCCTTTTCTTTGGCAAAGCACCCTTGCGTCTCTGTAAGCACATGTGAATGAGAAGACACTAGTCTCTCAGGACTCCTGGATTTCCCCAATTATTCCCTAAACGATTCCAGGGACACGTTTTTTCTACATTGAAATGTGAGCGCAGCAAGTGCATGTGAATGAGTAGCTGACCAATTGTCCATCAAACCGACTAATGTTTGGTTAAAAGTAAAGTTTGGGTAACGACGACACTTGATGGCAGTTGCACCAGCTCAAAGCCTTTTAGGCTAGGATACCCTTTACCTGTACGTTTTACTACATTTGCAGGATCATACATTATAGTATGAACCCTCATAGCCTCTCCTTTACATTACTCACCGCAAAACTTCGCCGTGAGGCGATTGTCATATGAGTTTGTATGCCAGTGGCATGTACCACCCTTTTCATGCTAGAGTTCTTACCATGTTTAGTTCCCTAAAATAGTAGTTAGTAACCATCTTCTTAGCTGAGGCCCAGTCAAACATCTCCATTTATCGACATATTCCGCCCAACTGGTAATGTGGAATGAATTCGTTTGGCCTCACTTTAGAGCATTTTAGTTTACCTTGGCCTTATAGTGATTGTAGGTACACTTGAGTTTAGTCATGAATGCCGAGCGACAGTTCCAGAGGTAGGGTTAGAGCAGCATCATTACCCGGTATCGCTGATGTTTTACTGTCCAAAAAAGCACAGCATTCTAATTTTCGGCTACCTTTCTATTTGCTGAGGGGTATAATTCAGACAATGACAATCGCATTTCCTTGCCATTAAAATCCAAAAACCACTATTACGATTCAACTAAGAGAGAATGGAATCTATGCGAGTGGAAGAAAATGAAACAGAATAGTTGGCAAAAAGAACCACACAAGATTAGCAGAGAGAAAAGCAGAACTGACAATCAGGAAGCCAAAACGAGAGCAAAATAAGGGTAAAGGAGAACCTATTGACAGCGACTAGGTATTTTCGTCTGCAGTTTAAAAATTTTCCATCAAAGTGAGACCGCTTTAAGCTCAATGCCCTTGTTTTCGATAAACTTCCTGCCTTTGCCTGCGTTTTGTATTCCGAACTACTCCAGCATACTTAACCAAGGCTTACCTTTCAAAAGGCAAATTTCCTATTCTATGCTCTGTTTACGCCATTTGTGGGATGTATTATCCTCAGCATCCTCTAAGACCGTTTTTCGAGAGCCGCACTTCTAATTGGCTACTTCGGTACTGCAGCGGCGTCACTCACTCTCTGGTTTGTGCTTAATAACGCGTCACCATGGGGTATATTCTAGACTCTCTATGCTTTACTTGGAATCTGCGCCAAGAGAATGGCGGTTCTGGCTCAAATTCCACCTCATTCTACCATAGTTAATATGGACATGCGCATTCATTGTATTTCCCACTACCCAGCTCTTTGTCCGTTTTGCCTTGTAATCTACCCACAACCGGTCTTCTACTTATCAACCATCTGTGCCACCTCCTTATCCGTCTGTCTGTAATCCACCAGCCTCCTACTCTGTTGTTCAAAGACGTCAAAGCGCTAGAAGAGATAAAAAATTGGAAAGTGAGTGTTAACTATGCCACCGCCCTTCCCTCCACTCCTAATTCGTTCTCTATCAGCCCTTTTTTACTGACTTTTTCACATCCAGCTATGTCGCAACAAGAGTTCTAGTGCATTTCACACGTCAAGGCATAAATACGTGTTACGTCTTGAGGTGTGCCGCGAAAAGAAGCACTTAATTATCACAAAGCTGGTTCCAAAAAACTTTAATTGATATGTGAATACTTAAGTGTGCCGCTCATGAAATTCAAAATTTCATTCATCAAATTAATTTCCCTTATATTTTACTTAGACTAACAGCTGGATGGGAGGGCAAGTGAATCGTTTTGGGAACAAATAGGAGCAAGAGGAAAAGATTTAAGGCACGCTGCGCCACAGCACTGTGCGAAGTCATCCATTCCTGCCATCTTGTTTTAATTCCTACGGTTTCTCATTACTTTACCTCTGTTCTAGTCATTCCTTTATCGCTTTCAGCTGAGTACTCATGTTACTTCGCCCCCACCGAATAAATGCATGCACCGCCGCCGTCAATCGCAATGCAAGGCAACAATCCCCACCAACGGGTTATTGTTGCACGCATTGTAAATGCCAACAAGAACAAAAGTGACTTTCTCGTAAGAGTAAACAGACCTTTTTAAGGGTCCTTCGCATCCAGCAGTAGAATGGAGGGGTCGTTAGAGATGGGAAGCATAGCACTATCAAACATTAAAAATGGATGAGTAAACTACCCTTCAAAGTGACATTATAAGCTTGATTTGCATGAGATTATGCACCTCCTTGGTGGTACCGTGTTGTGTTGTGGAGATTTTCCGCCTCTGCGTTTGCAGGTGCAGAAGATAGCTAATAGACTTGCGTCAAATACCTGTGGGGTGTTCAGGCAAGAACATCCTTATAAGGCGAACGTCGTATCACAAACACTGGGAGAGAATGCATGCATTTAGATTACGTGTTGATTACTGTAAAATTGACACAAGCATGGCGTTTTTCCATTGCTACTTGGTATAGTAACTTAAGTCCTCTAATCATCGACGTGGGATGAAGCTGTTGGCAAAACCAATGTCAAATTGCGCAGATATTGTCATTAAAAAGAATAAGTGAATTGGCATTGCAATTATATTAAGCATTGCTAGCTTCATTGAAAATGGTTTTTACTCTGATTTCCAATCAGAGTATGGCAGGCAGCCATTGTAGTCGCTTCGAGCACCCTTCGTAGTAGCTTCTAATGCATATGTAATAACAATGTGTGCAATTTCGGAGAAAACTGTGTTAGGATAGCTAAATTCGACAGCACTTGTCATAATGCTCTAAGCGCATCGCAACCATAGCTACCATTGCCTTTAAAAAACGCTTCGTAATCCAATACGGCTCATCATAAACACGGAGTTGAAGTGGACAAGAATGGCGATGGCTAGACATTAACACCTATCAAGTAATTGGCATTTTTAACATTCGCTGCATGGTTATACTTGCTTCCGGGACCAAGAATGACATGAGACGCGGCACACGAAACTTGCCGTCATCGCCAAGTCATCTATTTCACACAGCTTTTTCGCATTTACTTTTGCACATGCACATGAGTAACAGGAACAACTGGGCGGTCCTCCCCCTTGCAAAGGCATCACTTTGACTCTTTTCTGCCAACAGCCTCAAGTAAGCAGAAATTGCTTCAAAGTCAATGAGGAAGGGAACGATTACTGAGCTGAGGTGTAGAGCTATGTGTAGGGAGCAAGTGCTCTGTGGTACTTTTCCTAAAACAGATGGATCATGTTGATATCAGTGAAAAAAATGCTTGCGTATTTTCTCCTGAAAACCTGACATAGTCACTGTCAACCATATAGCATTGTTATTGGACTTCATCTGCTATGACACTTAAGGTATTTTATGGCATTATTCTTAAACACAAAAGTTAGGAGAGGAAAAGAAGTGAGACAAAGGCAGGATGGAGGTGGCACAATAACACGACTCGTAGTCTCAATAAAGCCCCTGGTGATCTCGAGTGCGACGCAAGCTATCGAGCTCAAGATAACATGTATGTGTAAATGGATGGATTAGTCTTGCAACGTTTAAGCTTCCGAACGGCCAACTGAATCTCCAGTCCTCCGCCCAAAAAGATTTTCAAGTAAATTTTGGGTGCTTCTTTGTTTCGTTTAACAAATTTTAAAGAGAGATGACAACAGATGCTTGGGCCCGGAAGAGTTTTTATTAGCAGTCAGTCTATTTCAGTGTTATTCTGTGAGTAAAGCGAACCAAACTTTACAACTAAAGGTGTGACAGCATACCGCCTCTTAGGTTGCATGGCAAGTGCGAAGTGCTCCAATGTCCGCACCTGCAGTCAACATCCATAAAGCCCCCTTAATAAAGAAGAATTATGGATGCTTGATCACAATTTTGGCCTTTTTAAGTATGATCCACACTTTCAAATGTCAAATGTGGCTAATTTGTGGGAAACTACAACCGATTGTTGGGAAGTGGCATCACAGAGCAAGCAATTGCATTGACGTAGTGCAGACATCAGAGTGTGATTAGACAGAGGCAGAATAGTTGCATCTAAGTCTTCTCTGCATCTGATGGCTGGGACAGCAGGTGAGTTGATATAGATCCTTGCAAAAAGCATGAGATTACTCTTGCAGCAATATTTTAGTAAGCCTGACTGATGCAATGTAGGCAAGTAATGCTTAGCTTTGTGAAGAGAATAAGTACGCTTCACCTTGTCACCTCAGGTTGCAATAAAACTCCGTTTCTCTGATGGATGGATTGCTTGCACACAGTGTTGACTTGCAGCAGAGGCCGCGTTGACAATGGACGCAGGACCTGGGTGGTTTAACAGAATGGCTTGGAACATGAGATGAAAGTAACCGTTCATGGATAAAGTCACTATTAAAGGAGAAAGTGCTACGACTCAAATGTTCACTTTGCTTTCACACAAGATATCGGAAAAACTTAATGCAAAGAAGTTTTGACTCCATCCGGAAAATCCCTGTGCTTTCATAAGTAGAGAGCTTAGTCAACAAGGGAGCCTGCATTTAGACCAGATGAAGAACTCAAATACACGCACCTTTGGAAGGAGCAATAAGAATCAAATGATCCAAAAGCCCAAGCAGGTGTCTAAATGCCAAATTCGAAATTTGTCTGCCTTCCGTCCATCTTATGGCATGGTAGGAGGTGAGGATTATGAAGTCGTAATTAACAAGAAGCTCAGCTACTAGCCTAGTCCATGCCAAATGCCTATAGTTTTTTGACGCTGCCATCAATTGACCCACACCATGCTTGCTATGAAATTTTCCAAAGACGTTCATCAGTCGGTAGCATGTGCGCATTGTAAGCAGGAGCGCAAAAAAATCGAACTTATGCCCTTGTGCCAAACTGCTAAGTGTCAACTGATGTCAAACATCATAAAGCTGGTGACTACACGCCTGCGATCCAGCCTCCTTAGTTGATGGGTCTTCATAGAAGTAGCAAGCAACATATATAGTTACGGTAGCGTGACCTCTCACATAACCTCCTCACGGCCACTTCCTTTCAAGTAGTGTCTTAGCTATCAAGGCTATTTGGTGCGTTTCGGTGGAGGAAAAATTCGAATGAAGTTAACATTAAACGAAAGTGGAGCAACTTGCTATCCTTGTGTTTAAAATGCAGTTACGCATGCTCATCTTGTGCAACTTTAAGTCTGTCATTCGGAAAAAGCTTATTCGCCTAGCTAAGTGTGATGGCACACTGAACGATAGACGTGAAGCTTAGAACCATGGAGCTAACAATACAATGCAGCATAAAGGAATGACGGACACACTGCAGTCATGCTGTTGCAGGCGGATCAGAATCACAGAAGGGTGTTGGTGACCTAGAGTTGGCAAAAATTACCCTAGCCTGCGTAAGCTGCAAGGTGTGGGCGGCAGTGGGAAATACTTTCTACTTTGCCATTTTAGGTTTAAAGGCGGTACAAAATTTGGGAACGAAACAATTGTTCTTGCTTCCCATCATTAGCACACGCCACTTATCTCCTTATCCCATGGCTTTGATCTAAAGCTCCCAGACCTTGCTGTGCAGGAATATTCATCATATAAGCAGAACCTCTACAGTAACATAAATAACAAGAGCAATCAAACTCAGCATTAAATCAAAAATCAAAGACGCAATCGTAATTCGTGTCTAGGCACGCCTTGCCCCCTTCATTCTCTCCCTTGTTTTGGCCCAGAGGTTTTCAGGGATTTTATATACAATCAGCTGCATTAAGCCTAATTTATACCCACTTTATGTTGCTCGAAACGTCACATGTGTAACGATGAATAAAAGCATGTTACCATCAAATAAAGTATATTCCAGCTAAACAAAGCACTTGCATATGCATACGCGCATCTAAAGCACAAAATAGCGCGCTTTGTGCAGAAATGACAAGCACACAAGGGCAAAAGCATTGTCAGCCTTTAGGCGCTGGCAGATTTTTAGTCACAGCCGATTCGTAGGTCATAGTCGGTTCACGAGGAGATGACAAGCCTACCACGACAATGGCGTAGCGATTAAAACACTTTTAATTGCAAGTTGGTTTTGCCGATCATTGTGCCTTTCCAGAGCACTACTTCCTCGTGCAAGTCCTCCAAACGGGGGATCAATCACTGTTCCTTGCCAACTTGTGGCAAAGTTCTTGAATTCGTGGACTGTAGTCTTTGTTCTGCGCTAAAGCGAACTCGACGTGCATGATTTTGTGATTGTGATATCATCTGTGGTATTGAGCGCCTTTATGCCATGCACACCTTCCAATTAGACCTGAGACATGTGACCGACTCAGGCCACCTTTGTAGCGCGGTATAACTAAGGAGATAGACTCCATAAAAAGCGAAGCCACCTTCTTTAGTACGCCTGACGAAATAATAAATGAAACATTACAATGAGAATGGATGATTGGTATCCTAGTATTCTCATGTAAAGTCACATG
This sequence comes from Taenia hydatigena, assembly GCA_036345935.2. Taxonomy (NCBI): domain Eukaryota; kingdom Metazoa; phylum Platyhelminthes; class Cestoda; order Cyclophyllidea; family Taeniidae; genus Taenia; species Taenia hydatigena. The sequence continues at coordinate 52,209 of JADWOT020001825.1, read as the reverse complement.
CCACCTCAAGGTCCACAACCACAAAATGCGTGCGGAGGGAGGATATGGAGGCTTGTAAGCTAAGACCATCCTCCCATATCCCGTGGATTTGGTTGTCCAGCGATCTCAATGCCGTGCATTCAATTCTAATTGAGCAACAGGAGGACTACTGTCTACATCTTCAACATTCTTTAAAACAGCCTTTCACATCGGGAAGGCTCGCAACTTTACCCTCATTTGTACGTTGGACAGCAATTAGCTCCCAATTTTTAGCAATCTTGCTACCAATTATTTCACCTCATATGCGACTGAGAAACCACTACACATGTGGCACCCATGACTGTCTCGGCGGTACCCAGACATCAAAAATTAGTTGTAACTGCCTTGATGATGACAATGATGAGAGCATGACTAATTTTTTGCGCAGTTTCTGCTTTAAAATTCCTAAAATTGACCTGCTGTTGGTTGTAGAGTTCTCCACTTCTGCGACAAGTTTGCTTTGATGGGCCATGTATCAAGTATGCAAGCGATCATTCCACAAATCCCTCCTATTATTTCGCCCTATTTTTATAATCAGTGCTCTCTTAACTGAGAATGCATCTGACAACATCAGTTGCCCTTTTGAATATTGAGCTTCTTCTAGTGATACAAAAAACAGCTTTCAAGTCCAAAAATGACTTTGCGTGTCTTATTTGCAGCTTTGAGAAGAATTGGTTTATCCAAATTGCAAGGCGTTCATAGCCTCGTCTTCTCATTTTACTCTAAATACAATCGAATGAAAAGTAAAATTGGTAAAGTAGAAAGGCATATTAATTTAAGGCTTACTCACATTGGTGATGTTGCATTTCTCTTTCTCGAATTAGCTTGAGAAAACAGAAAATCTCGCCAAGGTACAAATCCAGCTAAGTCGCACTTGGACTAACTGCCGGTTGATCTTTCACCATTTTACTCGCCTGCTGACGAAACATATCTGTAATATAAATTTGTGAGCTTACTGATCAAGTGTTTAATGATTCAAGGAAAGGGTAAATATTGCCTTACGACTTTGTTCTACCAAATTTCTACCAACAAACTTAAGTAGTTCTAGTATTTTCCAATAACTATCGGCTAGCCCTACAAAGCCGATATGTAAGCGATAATTAGTGATGTAATTTGTGCCTTGTGTCGATTGAATAACAAAGTACCTTTGATCTCTGCAGTTTGGTCTTAAAAGTTGCGATACGAACTTACAAATGGCGTTCCCAGCGTCTCTTGCTGACCTCTTTCAGCTCATACCAGCTTATTGCACCTCGTCTTGGCCGCTTACTCCAAAAGGATACCCTATGTGTTCATGAAATAACTTTTTCCATGAGGTAATATCGCCACGCAAAAGACATGGACTAAAGGATTTCACCGTACGCTATTTGTGTAAAAACACCAGCCAATGAGCCCTCCTACTAGCCCTTACCTAAATAGGTATTGGTTGATTGGGTGAAATAACTCACAATTAGACAATTCCTACCGCAATTCTTAAAATCTGCGAGGGCGAGACCACTCCTCTATTCATGCTCACCAAATTGCAAGGATCCGGCATGGGTTGGACTGACAGCCAAGAAGATTAATGAACTGTTTGCCATTTTCGACTTCATCAATCCTCACCTCCTCCAGTCATCCCACGGCTTCAATGTTGACAAAGTGGTGTGTTTCGAGCTGAAGCAGCATGAAGTGGAGGATACTTCGTTTACGATAGAGCATAACAAGTGACTTATAGTGGATCTACATTTGCTGCGTCGGTGTGTAGGAAGAGGCTCTCTTATGAAAAGGCAAAGCGACTGCTTTATCAATCAACCCCTAACTTAGACTTCAGAAATCGATCAGCTGCATTTGGTCTCCAACCAATGTAACAGTTTTCAACTTTAATCTTGTGTGTTGATAGTAGTGTCCTGCTTGGCTGTAATAAACACTTATGTGCTGATGAAGAGCCTTTCGTACCTTAATGCACAGCTATTGTTTGTGGAGAATCAAAACAAACATCAGAGAATCCTAATTTTACGTTTTTTATGATAGAAGACCATACTAGAAAGTATTGCAAAACCTTTCTTCTTTTAACGGCACTAACTACCATCATCGATTATTCTTCTGCTTTCATCGTTCGAGCGTCGTCTTAATGTAATGGTCGATACTCGCCCATGATCTGGACCATGATTTAAGACAGTCCAGTCAGCAGTCAGCATTAATCTGACAAAATCTGCTGGCAATTGATCAAATGCTGACTTTCATTCCCTTCTACCGGTTTGAGCGGTCTACAAGCTAGATGTCAAGTGAACTCTGTTATACCAATCCTGGTGGTCATCACTGGACAGCCATGCATCGAAGATCCTATTCACTTACAAATGAATTAACAGTGTGGCTTAGATGTGTGGTGGGAGCGAGAGCAGTGATTGGATCTCTACACATTGCACAGTCTTCTCCATGTTGGTTGACTAAGCAGAAACGAATTGCACGCCAAGTCAGATTCCCATTCTCGCTTTGCCAATGCTCCATCATCAGCTTTTATGTTATTAGATAGATTAATCGTGAATCCATCACCCAAGAGCCAGAGAAGAACTTTGCTGCAAGGTGAAGAGTGACACTTATTCCTCACACACACACACACACACTAAAGCGTGCTGGAGCCAAATAATCTATAAAAGCAGCACAAAATTGCATCGGTCTTTGCAGGTGAAACAGAGTCCTGGATAGCTCAAACTAAATCCAATCAGGATTGCTTCTAGACTGCAAAGCCAGGTTTCTTAAAGCGAAGCCATAGCCCGTTTAATTGTTTATGCAGAAGGGCGCGCATAGTGCGCTGTCAAGTGGCGCGGATGGAGGCGTGCCCTCACCAGTATAACAATAGTATTGATGGGATAATTAGTCGATGACATAAATTGCCACAAGCAGGGAGGAGTTAAGTGGTAGTTGTGTAAAGTGTAATGTGCTATATATAAAAGCCGTTGCATAGTTTTAACAAGTGTTATCGCATGGGGCAGGAAAATGGAAGAAAAGGTCTAATGGCAAGGCTTTGAGAGCCAGCGACTCTGAAAAAGGATGTGCGCTTGTTAACGTTCTTGGTTCTTGCCTTGTATGGTAAGCATCGGTGCAGTTCGGGCTGAGTCTACGAGCTGAAAGTAGTTGGCTGGCTCTGCGAGGGCCTAGAAGACGCAAAGGAGGATCTGGGTTGGGTTAGAGGACTCGCTGTTGAATGGCTCTGGAGGTGCTCGATTTGCTTTCGTGCATATCCCTGTGGGTAGCTGAGTTGCTCTAAGGCAAAAGGGCTAGAAATGGTGTTTTGTGTTGCAATGTGCTGCTCTAGCCTTTTCTGTACTAGGCTATGTTACATCGTCGCTGACGTTGTGCTCTGCCATTGTGAATAAGGAAAACGTAAGGGAGTAGACCAAACGTACGTAACAGTCGAGCATACTAGGTAGTAGAATGAGCAGAAGTATGTGCGTTCTTCTTTATCTGTGTGTCCTGTTCTGAGAGAATAGTCGCATATTAATTTTGCTGCAAATGACGGGTTTTGCAGAGGAAACATTTGATGTAGCCTTTGCCTTGTAGAACGACTGTTATTACGACTTACTGTGCGGATATTTTTTGTAGCAGTGGCAAACTGAATCACTTATGTGTTTGAATACCATTCGGTTGCCGTGATTTTAGTGGCATCGATGTCTGTCTCGAAAGCTCCCCGGTGATTTGGTTCTGCATGCATTCCTGTCAACAAAACTTTGCCTGTTGTGTGATGCTATGGGTACTGTCGTTTGAATCCTGCTGATAACCAAATGCCAAATAATCTGTTAAGTTTTGATATATGTGCGATTCCTCCACAAGTTGTTGTTTTTATGATAGCATTAACAAAAGGGCTTTGGCCCATATAAATAGTTTGGTAGGCGAATATCTCCACTAAGGCTGCTAATGTGGGCAGTTACTCGTTTTAGCCCTCAGTATGATCAAAAGATGCCCGCTTTTGCCAACAGAAAACTTTAAGTTTAGTCAAAATCCGTTTTTACTGCATCGATAGTAGTTGAGATGCTGACTTATTAATGTTCTTGTGTACGATGTCACTAACAGACTAGTTCCATTCTGCTGCTTTAGAAATCTTGAATGCCTTGCGGAGACGGTTGTGTAAAGACTTTCATGTTGGGTTCATGGGCTTTAAAGTTTTAAATAGTTAAAAGCGCAATTCCAACACGGTGGCAATTGCATTTTATTTAAAAATTTATGCAAAGTCTACAGCATTAGAAATGGGATCAGATTTGCTGATTACAAGTTCAAGTGTTTTCAATGCGTCCTCTTAGCTTCATTTTGAATAAATTAATAAATTAGCACTAACGGTGAAAATGGACCACTTTAGGTCGGTTTGCCACGTGTGAGGTGGATAAAATTTACTGGCAGATGCTCACAGGCTAATAGTTTCGTAACTGTTTTAGTCGCACTTTAAAACAGCAAGTATGCTGCATTTGCTAAAGCGAATCCACCATCTCAACTGACTAGGTGCTGTACATGCTTGTTCAAATACACTTTTTAGGCGAGAAGCTGCAGGAAGTGCAAACTTCGTGCTGAAGTACCTTCTTGAGTACCTCCTAGTGTTCTCAAGAGCGTTGGCAGGCATAGCCACTGGCATCACACGCTTCATTCATTAATTTTTTTTCTGTTCGCGTCTTTACATGACTGCTTTCATGATTCCCAAATGGGGACTGTTATCGCTTTAACTTGTGATGGGAAATAGGTAAATAAAGGGGCATTTGTTAAGAAAATGAACATTGACTATCAGCATCATTCAGCACCCGTTTCGTCAACGCTAAATTATTAATTTCTGGCAGCTCTGCCATCATTTGTGGAAATAACGCTGCGATTAAAACGGCTTTTTACAACCAACGCACTTTTAGCCTCCAGGATATTTCGCGAGGATGACACAATTGGTCACTTCTACTAACGCATACATCCATGCATGGATTATCTTTGGTTCCAGGCATTACAATACCATCACAGTTGCAATTGTAGTTTTAGAATGCGCTGTGACGAATGTCCCTGAGTAACTATGCCACCCGAGTTGGAAGGCGATCAAACTAATAGCCAACACCATTTTGACAATAGATAAATTTTTATCATATAATTGGGGAACGAGACGGCATTCCTTGCCATATATACCATTCGATGTTACAAAATTTTGATACTATAACCAACCTAACCTCCGGAGGCTCCACCCAAAATGTACTTCTATTATCAACTAGAAATGCTATCATCCGATATTCACTTTTAGAGCCCCTAGGCCTTCCAATCTAAGGGTATATCTCACCCCTCACCTTCTCATCAAAGACGTGCACGATCCGACCAGCTGTTCGGCCTCTTTGTCAACATCAGTGTCTATGGAATTCGGACTCACGATATTGTAAACAAGTTAAGGAAGATCGTGCTTCAGAATCCACTCCAAATTTAACGCATCAGCCTAGGCACTGTCTCAAAGCAATGCTAATGTCGACATCAGTCTTGCTATTTTTAACGATTACGGGTGCTTACAATCAGAGGGACAAATCATCTGCGTTCGAGAGCAATAAATGTTTGAGTCTTCCGGAATCTCCACGAGTCGAGACATCAGTGTTCTTTGGAGCCACCACTTAAGTAAAATGCTGCTTGACAGTAGCTCTATGACCTTAAAAATAGCGCACTGAAGTAGACCCCAAGTTTGTCCATCCAGCGGCTTTAGACTTATTCCGTGCCAGTTTAGAATTCGCAGCTCTTTCATTGAAAACAGCCTCCTCACACTTGCATTGGCAGGAATTGGTGATGGGGGCAAGAACTGAAAGGTTGCTCCAATCGAAGCTGGATAAATGTTGACTAAGAATGGTGACAAGAAGCGGCTTTTCACTGGACTGATTAGCTGGACATTTTCAATGCCCACATAGACGTACATCATGGGTTGATCTTCACCATCAGACGAAACGCGATGCTCCCATCTGTACCTCAAGCTAGCATTTTGCACTCCGAGTAACTAGAATTGACTATTCTGGCGTGGTGGGGTCAGCAAAATGGGCAGCCGTTCAGACAGAAACGCCTGTACTTGGAGGCATATGTAGTTTCCCAGTGGTGACCCATCCATGACAGTCAACTCTAAGCAAATCGTAAAACCAGCCTGTAAATATGCATTTAGATGCCACTGCTGCAGTTAGGAAGGACCACTAACCTGCATGGGCACTACGGCCTACGTAGCTCCTCCGAAGCGGTAAGACATCATAGCTACAGCTGATGGCAGTAAGTATCAAGAAAACAAATTTCCAGTTTTGAGACAATCTCATTTCTTCCAAGGTGAGAAATTAAAATGTCAGTGCGCTGACCGAAATTTTAAAATCATCGACTGATTCCCAATGACGTCAGCTGTCTGATTTCAAAATAAATATTGATTCACTGGTAGGTGGAATGTCAGCTTTTGTCTCGGCCCATTCCACTCAAAAACCTTACAATTAGTTCATTATTTCTGATAATTTGATCTTTTGATTACCCACTTTTGCCATCCAATTTTAATTTGCCTAAAATAGTTTGCTTGTCCATGCAAAATCTGTCCATCTATTACTGTCGCATCTACGTTGTTCAATTTTATTGCGCACCCATGCAGGCATCCAGTTCACTTCCTGTTCGTTTATGCTGCCTATTTGTCTTGGGTTTCGCCTGTAAACAAAAGGATTGTTGCAAGTTACACCGAAAAGCTGCATGCCAATGTCAAGTTTCAGGATTATTCTCGATCTTTCTCCATTTCCATTGCAAAGACATCCACTTAGGGAAGCACAAGCCACAACTGCAATCTTGTACCACGTTTAAGGCACGAGGGCATATGCAGTTCATTCCTAACACTCAAGCATCAGCGTGACATCTCCGCCTTCTCACATTTTAGTCACCTCCACTCATTTGGGCCCTTTTTGTCGACGTGAACGGCGTCGATGTACTGCCCGTAACCGGTTCATCAACCTAGCGAGGTAATGTTCTCGGCCATCAAGTGATGTAGGGCTTTAGAATGAGGAGCAACTATGTTGGGGTAGAGATGGTTAAGACAGCATTTCTTATTGCAAATTAGGAACAAACAGCAATCCTACTGGGCAAAGCAAAGCATTGCCTGCAAAATGTAGAAGTACTAGGGTGGACAAAGAGGATTTAGCCTAATAAAGACTAGTTTAGGCCACATGGTCAATCACTTTATACCTTTTTGGCCGCATTCGTGCTACAGTTGCATCTCACTATCCATCGAAAAGATGCTGCGTTCAGATTGGCCTTTTTCATTTACTCTCACAGACATGAGAGATCGTTAAAAACGTGTTGGCAGGTGCAGTCTCATGCACTCACCCACTCTAAGTGTTATCGAGTCGAGAACTAATCGTTCTTTCGCCTTATATTTCGGTAGCTTTGATGTCCATTAACGCCGAATTTGCGTTTTTAGCCCCTTCTTCTTCCGCGTGAATCTTCGAAAATTCCACTCTAAATGAGGCATTGGGATCTTACAAATATAGCAGATAAGAACGCATGTGTAAATGTATTTCTCTACAAGTGAAAATGCAAATAACACAACGACAAGCAAGCACATAAAAGTGGGTTACAGTAAAATGCGGGCAATGCTTGATGATAGGCTAATTATTAGGCATATTAGTTGCGTAAAATGCAGTCTAGCATCCGAAGTCAGGAAGGTTAAATCTAAGAAACATAATTTCGCTGTACTATGAATGCTAGTGTCATCAAGAATTCTGTGCCATCAAGGCAAATGTTGTAAGACATGTAAGTATGAAGGTGAGCTAGGATTGCATCTTTGTCTACTATAAATTTTAAGTAAGTGTATTTTTTTAAGAATGATGTAGCATTTTTATACATTTTCACAATCTAAATTAGACCGATTTAAGACTCTGGATGTACACTGCCTGCACAACTACTTGCAATGTTATGGAATTGTCAAATCACACAGGTGACTTTATCACTCTAGAACCAAGAAGTCTTCAGCGATAATTCGGATCTGTGCCGTTTATCCGGTAGCAATGCAATAGATAGCACCTGCGATTTCAGAAGCGGAGGTAGCTTACAACTACAGCTAGGAACTTGCATTTACATGTTGAGCCAAATAATTGATGAGACATTAGATTCCATTGACTCCGCAGTACTCGCTAATCTTGGATTTTGTAAAATTACCCCTGATTACTGTTTGAATGTTCAGCGCAGGTTGTTTGTGATGCCCCTCTCTATCCATCGAGATAGTGCGATATTGTTATTCGCTCTTACAGTGTTTATACGTGAGCACCATCATCAGAGATGTTCAGCTTTATGATTTGACTCAGTATTTCCACAAAATAGTGGAATAATGAGCAGTGTGCATTCAAAACGCAGCACTTACAGTGGTTACCTAATGCACACTATCTTTGGTCTTTTTTTGGACTGGAGTCAGCCGGACAGTTAATGGCGTAATTTTATTATTCAATGCAGTGCCTGCTCCCTTCTGCATCATCTCAGAGTGCCGTCGCCAGCCTTGATTCTGGATTCTAAAGTAAACCACCCTCGCTACTGAATCAGTGCTCAGTAGCAGTTGTATGGCGAGATTAGCATTTTAAGCAACATCCACCAGGTCAGGGTTTCGGCACTTAAAAGCCACATAAGGAGGAGAGATCCATTTGACGCCGGTAGTAAACTACTGAGGAAAGACACCTATAGCAAAGATAGTCTCGAGCCCGTAGGGTGCAACATTAATAAATTCTGCTGACCATAGTTGCTAAAAGCTAAATTGCAATGCGGACAGGAGGGACACCGTCCAACCCCTGTTTTAAGGCCATAAGACGCTGATAACTTTTCCCACGTGACGGACCAAAAGTCACCTAGACGCCACTCACTTCCACAATCTGCAAATCGGACCATCGTTGGGAGGACTTCTTTCCAGTTTATAGCGCTATATACAGTTCATTTTTGCCGGCATAATCGAAGAAGTATTTTACAATTTGTAAAAATTTGCGCCCTCCTGCGAAATTGCCTTTTTACTTCTCGGATAGTTTGGACTACTTTAGCAAATTATGAGCGATGAGGATAAAGATCTGAGCAATTCACCTGCCAGACTATGAAGTTGCAGCATACTAATGCATCTGCTTACCCAGACATTTGCCAATAATTTTCAGCGAGAAATGAAAAATTGCCTCATCTCGGCCACGCAATGCAGCACGTGTGCATCCAAGCTAAGGTCGCACGCAGTGCTGATAAGCGAAATTCACTGCCAAGGCCACCTACCTCCTTGCTCACCCATCACTCAGCAAGCTCAATGACATCCTCAGGAACCACTTTAATACAACAGACAATGAGAGCACTAAAAGTCAACCACTGCATACAAAAATGAAACTATTGTAAAACATGAAAGGTAGAGCAATACATCAAAAGACAAACATTTTCTAAATATGAAGTGTTCCAAGGGGCCAAATCTCGTACACTTCGTCCACGCCATATCATGCTATTGTCAATGCTGCCAACTTGTTTCGCCACTAACCATTATGAATGTTGTCAAATGTCGGCTACTTGGAAGCCCTACCCGACGGCGATGTTCATCTGCTACCATGCTACGCCCGCCTGTTTGGAGATGATTTCAAGGTGGAACAATGAACAACAGCACAGCTATCATATGCCAGTGGCAGGGACAAGGTAGATCAGTGAGAACAACCGTTATCAGAGCTACACCATCTCAATGAAAGCATTTAATCTATTCTACGTCTGTTGACTTAGAGCTTGAACCCACACTACCAAGATCGAGACTACTGAGCTAACCGAGCTTCCAGCACTAACTTCTTAGGGTCCACTCAAAGCAATCCATACTACAGCACACTGCTTCTTACACCTGCACCATCTGCAGCCCTGTCAATCACATCCTCCTCCACCACCGCTATTACCGCTACAGCCGCACTCCCACCTTATCCACCTAAACACTCCTATCAGCTAATAGGGAGTAAAATATTGCGCCTCCATTACGCACGAGCACACACAGTTACATCACAGGCACTCGCATCCCCAAATATTGTTGGATGTAAGAGGTGAAAAGTAAGACACATTGCCGTGTTACATGCAATAACTCACGCCTCATCATCACTATCCCGTCTAGCGGCTACAGAGTGACACCTAGCATCAGATATGTTAAGCACACGCAAGGCTGGTCGAGACCACTTACAATCCAAGCGAGTATCGTACTCATAGGCTGCCAGGCCGACCTCACGGTCCTTTTTCTACGCAAGTCTTCCACTCACCCACCTTCCCACCTAACCATTTAGTCAGTCAGCCAGCCACCACTTTGCAGTGCAGAACAGCACAACGTCGTTTAATGCAACCCATTTCCTCCCTTTGAATCCACTGTCAGCCATTCACTCTTCGTCATCCATCCCTACTCTCGCTGAACTACTCCTCTACATTCCTTTTTTTCCGCCAACGTCATCACTTCTCACACCAAACACGCGTTCTTCCTCAATAAATACTTTGGCTTGCCTGCGTTTGCACAACTATCAATCTTTCCTACCCATCCACTTACCATTTTTAGATAAGTGGCCCATTTATTAGCTTAACCACCCGTTCATCTCCTTTCGCTGCTGCCCACCTATCGATTCATCTGTGTTTCTTCGCCGTCACTGCAACCGGTAGCCATCAATCACCATTATAAAATGAAATCACGCACGCGCGTGATGCCAGTGGGCGAGTAGACCTGCAAGGATAGCTGCAGCGTACCACTAAGTGGCGTCTACCCATGCCAGAAGGGGGTTTGAATCCATGATTGTTTGTGTTACTTTGCGATTTGTACTTCTCTGCATTCATTGTTCGTCTTCTTTTCTGCAGCATTAATCAACGTTCGTAAATTGTTTTGCCCTTACTTTTTATGGGGCGCGATAACGTTGGTTTTAAATTAATTGGTTGGTTGCTATGTCGTTACATTGGGCTTGGCATTGCCTTTGGCCCAGAACTGATCTAAAATTTGCAGACAGAGGAACCTTACGTTTTTTATTGATTGCATTAATTTCCATCTACTCTAATCGTTTTCCTAGACTTGCGCGCAATCGCTAACAACAAAACCAAACTGCCTCCATGCCAAGGATAGGGTGAACCGATCCAGTGAATAGTGATAATGATTTCAAATATCCCTACAACTCTAGAATGCCATTACGTGCACTGATTAGCCTCATTGTATCGCATAATCCCATGCCCATAAATGATCCTTTTCCATCACGACAACTTGCCTGGGTATCAAAACGCGCTCTCTTGTTATCCATATCATCCTCTTAACCACTTGAGCCCTCCCCTCCGTGCCCCACTCTGACTGCGCCAAAAATGTTAGTAAGGAATCACGTCTGCACCAATGGTGCACGCTACCTAAGGACAACGCAACAGTAATTGTTAAGGTGCGTCACTCGTCCTCAGAAGCAAGGTGGGTCCGTAGATGACACCAGATTGGTCTCCATTCAAGAGTACAAGTGTTGCTAGCTGTTAGCGCTTTTGAATAGCCTCGGAAAATGTCAGAAGTTATGGCCCACGGCGATTTGTTCTACAGTTCTTGGAGAGATTAGCATCTCGGGTGCTGTTCATGGAGCTGTATTAGTATTATTTTGTGGATTAAGTGGTATCGCCCATGTTGCAATCAGGTTAGACGCCACTAATGTTGATTCGCGTGCATTTTTGGGTCTTGCCATTTGGCTCTGTGGACAGCAAAGCTGGTAAGCTCGATGTTGTGCGAGAAATTGCTGACTGCTGAATTTGATCTATTTAGGAGAAATATTTCCATATTTTGGATTCTGTGATAGCTGTATTTGACTGCAATTTCCTGGTTTTAAGGACTCTGAGGTAGTGAAATTGTTAAGCCTCCACGCGGTAGCTTGAAAAGGGATCGGGTAGCTATTTGTTCTCCGGTGCACACGAAGTGATGGCGGTAAGCGTATTGTCGGGTCGTGGAAAGTAGCTGGGGCCGTCATATGCACACGGTGCCAAATGGGGGCATTAATTGCCTTCTAACATGTAGCGATTTCGGAGGTTGATTGGCCTGGCAGGAAACGTGTTAACACAATCATTATTGAACATTTGGCCATTACAAAAGATGGTGCTGTTAGAGCTGCAACTACCCTATCGATACTATCATGTTGCGTGTTCTATTGCCTCAACTAGGTGTTAGATGCAAAAGAGAAGACGAGATCTAACCTGCTAGAGTATGTGCCCGGTTTGATGGTAATTGCTTTGCAATTTATCATTCCATCTTTCATTTGCTGATTTTGCCGAACTCTTTGAGCCTTTCCAGTTGTAATGGGACATCAATGCTTTAGTTCATGTTGTGACCATTACAATTTGCCGAGCAACCACGTGGTCAACACCAATGCCATGCAAAGATGTAAATCGATGATGATTTTAAGACAGCCAGTGAAGTTGCTTATCTTCCTTCTAGCCACATTAATTTCTTTTACGAAACATTTGCAAATGAATACGATTGGGCAATATAAATGTGAAAATTGATTTAATCAGCGCACTATGGAGTAGCACTTCGTGGTTTGTATGTGCTTAAACAGGTCCGGTCTTCATTATCATCGCAGCCTCAACCATTGTAAAACCTAAAAAAACGTCCTTTCTGTTAACTGCCACGTAGAGATCCAATGCTTACGGTCTTTGAAAGAACAGCGGTGTCATTTCCACAAATAATGACAGGGATGCTAAGAGGTATTAATTTTGCCTTGACGAAACGGGTGCTGAATGATGTCAGTTGTCAATGCGCATTTTTTAACCAAGTGCCTCTTTATTTGCCTATTTTCCAGCTTAAGCGAAATCGAGAAAAGTCTTGTAATTAGCAATAAGTGGGAAAGGTATGCGTCGGCTGAGGATGCATGACTTGCCGCACATTATTTACGTCAATAATACAAATCCTGTAGAAGCGACGATGAAGCATACACTATGGAGGTGGTCGTTATCAACGCTAGCTCCATCATCAGCATTCGACTGCCAAAATTCTTGAGGTTCTCGTAAAACCTTCCATACGGGACGTGATCACCTAAGTTATACGTAATCTTATCTGCTCATTCCGTGTCACTAAATCTTCTTTCATTTTTAATGGGGTCCCCGTCTCCCAGTAAATTTAAATGACATCAAACCAAGATTTAAAAACCAATTCCATATGATGAAGCCAGGGCTACATTGACCGAAATATTCTTAGCATGATTTATATCAGTTAGCTTGGAATGGGTTTATACCCAAGCATATATGTACTCACATTATTGCATAGCATCAGAATCGCCTTTTTGGGGGTTTCTATTCTGCGTACCATTCTCAGTCATCTGTCTTGGGGCGACTAATCTGTCTGCTGCCTTGCCTGATCAGTACCTCATAGGGTCACGCACTCACAGCAACAGTTCCCACCACAGTAACCAAATGCGTATTGGCCCTCTGTCCAGTTGTCAGGCCTTGGAACTCTTCAACAAGGCAAATACAGCAAAGGTACAGCATTGTTCGGCTATAGACTTCCAGATCGAGTGATTTCATTTAGGCTAGTGGCTTTGCGGTCAAGACTGGTGGCAAGAGTCATCCTGATTTGGCTTTTTCCCTTCCGCCTAATCTATGGCATATTAAACTCAACAATTCTATTATTTTACCTGCATCAAACCATTGTCACTACGTGACTACAACTCTTGGTTCTCGATGTCACATGAGGACAGCTATGCTTGCTTAAAATTTCAGCTGCCATCAAAAACACGTCACTGTAAGCTCAAGGCATGTGCGTGTGAATGAACCTTGATAAGTTGATTAAAAGACGTTCATTTATCCCTCCAATTAAAACTTTTAAATTGTTTAGAGACTGTTTTAAATTTCCTACCGAATAACGAATCAGAGGAACTACAATAACGAGGGCTAAGTGTATTTGAAAAAACCTAACCTAAGCAAAATTATTGTCTCTTTTATATTAGAAATTGAGATTACGCATGTAATCATCAGTGCATGCTCTGCAGGAGTGTACGCGTAAGTCCTTCCATGCTCTCCTTCCATATAATTGTATTTTGCTTTTCTACGCTCACCAAAAATGAGCTGGTAAAATATTCCAAGAGGAGGGTAATTTCTGGTAAGTGTCGATGAGAGGAAAGGCTAGATTTTAGGCGGGTTTTGTGAAATCGCTTGGTTTACCAGGCCAACCATTATAGCAGTGTCGTGTAAGAGTAGATTGTGCAGCCACTTACACCATAAAAAAACGTCACCAACTCGAGTGGCTTAAACGGTTAAAATGTTGCAATAAGTGCCACGGCGGACAAGGCTCGGAACATGTTTGTAAAGGGGCAACCTGCAAACAGATATCTGCTTCCATTTTTTGATTAAAAGTCTTTTTAATTTCTATCCTTTGATGTTAGGTTATATAGAAGCATATTAAGGTTGATGGTTATAGGTTGACACAGAATGATCTATGCTGCTAATCCGGATTTTGAGCGAATAGGATTTGGCACTACAGTCTGAAACACATGTGATTAGGTCACTTTTGGCTTATTGTACAATGCCCGGTTAAATGAATGATCTCGATGCTTGCAATTTTGGCAGAGATGGTGCTTGTCAATAACTTTGGCCTTTCCTCCCATAAATACAAGCGTTTATATACGCATCGGTTTTTAATGATACATCCCTTAGTGTATCCGAGACTTAGATACAATTTAACGCCTGTACGTTAGCTTTTTAAAATATACGGAGTCTAATCCAAAAATATTAGCAGCTAGAATTTCGTAAAAATAAAAACTGCAAATTTGCTTGGCATTTGAAAAAAAAACTTTGTTCCAACAGTCAATCAGGTTAAAAACCAAAGGAGCTCTTAACTAACACAATAAATGCGCTTATAAAATTTTATTGCGGGGCACCTAATCCGCAGATAGTCTGCATTCAAAAACAATGCACGATTTGTTCGGCCAGAGTCTTTATTTACGACGCGGAATATTTGACTGAGTTAGGTAAATCACCGAAATAAGGGGTTACAGATATAACTCTGAGAATAAATGTGATATTATTTGCTGTTTTGTGAGTTGAACTCAGGAAGTCTTCCCCGGTTACAAAATGTTATAACACAAATTAGGCCTCTGTAAGCTACATACATCCCACCCATGGGGCTATTCTCTGTCAACTCTACCACCATGAACAACGTTTTCAGTCATGCCAAGAGAAATGATATGTATCCATCTCATACTAATCCACGTTAACAATAATTATTCCATTCAAATCTCCATTTATGTGTGCCAAGTGAGGTGCAGATTGTATGATTCCATTTTCATGCTTAACAAGTGGTTAAAAATTCATGGACCCTGCAAGAGCAGGGGGCTTAAAATTGCCTCACAAGTGATAGGAAACTCCATCGCACAGCAGCACTTTTTGTTCCACTACCGTTACAGCTGTTGAGGCTTTGTGAAATCTTTAACGGAACCATCATCTCAAGAACGACTGTTTTGCAACAACCCAGCATGCCTTTAAAGAATCCAGCAGTGACGAGGCTTGAATGGTGCCTCCTAAATACTACGGAGATTTCCGCCTGCATATGTGGCAAACAAACCATGTAACGCTAACTCTGAGAGAAGAATGGGGGCAGTTAGTGGGTTACTGCAGACCCTGCCACTTCTGATCGTCATAGAAGAGAGTGAGTGGCCATCAAGTCATCATTCAATCTTATTCTTCAACATCTACAGCCATAGCTTGCGTCTGTCCTGAACTGTCTGCAGTTCCTTTGTTGCCGTTCATGAGCATAATTTGCTCACCATAAGTCCTTTAATGGGGGATTCAAGATCAAAATCCTACCTTTTAAACTAATATGCACATGACTCAGGTAAGAATAAATTAATTTTTTAATGGTTTCTTACCGTGTTTTTCATGCATAGACTAAGTATTTATGGAAAAAAGTAGACTCTACCGTTTACTACCAAGATTTCAATCTCCAACGCACAATAAATTTGCTTCATACGAGTTGCTATAGTGCCCACATCTAAAAACTACGTGCTAAACATTAGTCGCTATAAGATGTTTGACAGTTAGAAGGCTTCAAAGGCAAGACGAAAAAATCGTTTACTTGCAAAAGAGCTACTCGTCGCTTTCTACTATCATCGAAAAGGTAGGATTGATATAAGCTTTGGACTGGTAGTTTAAATCATCGTATGCATAAAGGATTACATAAGTAAAACAATGGCAACTTAACCCAAGTTCTCTGTGCTCTAAGCCTTTCCCACTCTGCAAAATGTGCAAAATGGCGATTCGTTTAGACATAGAATTAGGGTACGCATAAGAAAAGCCTCCCCGTTGACTCGATGGCTCTGCCCTACGATTGCTGTGCTACACCTACATTTTACATCTCTAAATAAGCAGCAATATCAAGAGGCCTGCTGATGCAAAACAACATGTCAAATATTCGTATTTCCCTGCGGAAGCATTGTAGTACCGCTTGCATAAGTAGGTTTGACTAGATCTGACTAATTTGCACTGAATCAGAGAGGACAAAATTAGCAACTTGGGTAAGACGCCTTATACGTTACCATTTAAGTCAGTCCCAACACTTTAATTTAGCTTGCATAATCAATTCGACACAACTACATGCGATGCAAATCGGGGTATTCTCCTTCTCGCAGGCACTAGGGATCAAGGTACGCAGATTTGAAGTAGGGTTGATGGTGTCTTCAAAATGAGTAGATAAAAGCTCTCTTATCTGCGTCCCCTTTATCATGCCCTACTTCAACGCATCTACGATGAGTCTTCTCCGTCTCCTACCACGCTCAATATGCTCTTAAGAACAGTGTTTTGCACTATGTTTCATCGTGTGTGCTTCTCGCATACAACTCGTTCGGATAAGGAGGGTAAGCTCTTCCTGCATTCCAGCTTCTTAACTTTCATTATTCCACTTTAGCGTTAGAAGAACATCCAGCTTTTTGCCTTCTTTAAGCTTTCTTACCTTTCCTCCTACCTCATTGCCTTCTAGTACCCTCTTTGCAGGGTCCCTTTCATCTCTGCACTAGTTTTAACCTTGATTGTGACATGATTAAATGATGCACAGATTCATAACTTAGATCAGACTAGCACAGGATGGACAGGATCTCACTCATTCACGCTCTACCAGAAACCAGATCTTGTTTTACCATAGCCTAGTTTGTTTTACTATCAATTCCCCACTTTTTTCTCCCGCTTTAGTTTGTCCTACACCGCTTCGCTTCTTCACGTACCCTTTCGGGAGCAAAGGTGGGCGCGTCGCTTCTACTTCTCACTCCGTAATTTGTAGGCTCACTGACTGATCCTTTTTATCTATCTTTGTGGCGAACCTTCCTACCTAACGCTCTACAATAATGGGTAAGATTGTGTGCTTTCCGCTCTAGAATGTCTGCTCAGTTTTCACTATGTATCTAGGCCTGTCTGTCTGTTTGCCAAAGATTGCGTGTGCGTCATTGTCTACTTTTATTTTTGCCCTTTTATAGACCCACCTTGATTGGTGTCCCACGAAAACAAGTGAAAACGTGTGTGCTTGTGTGTGTAAGTGTGAAAGCGATTTATCTTATACTTTGCTTTAAACTTGACTACGAAGAGGGCACTGACCTCAATTTTACAAACTCGTAGATACTTGATCGTCTGTTCTTACTTTAATCATCCACGCTATCTAACAGTGCCCAAAGTGTCTGACCAGTGTGCATGGAAAGAGGAAACCTCGAATAACCATTGAACGCAACTTGGTATGAATGACGTTTTGGACCTTGGATTTCGCTTAGTGGACGTTGGAAAAAGTTGATGTTCGGTGTTTCAAGCTTTGAGTTTTCGTAAAGAAGCTAAAATAATGTCAAACGTTGCTTATCTGTCCCTTCCATACCTTGCGACTCTCCAGCATCTTACACATCGCCGCTGCGAATGAAATCATACTTAGCGGCCACTCAAAAGTAATTAATAATGTTGTAAACCTTGTAGAACCAACCATCGAATAATTTTGGGTGGAAGTCATTGTTTAAGCTGAACGGTTTTTTGGTATCAGTTTTTTCCGATGACAAGATAAATGCTAAATAAGCCTTAAAATATTTGCGGATCTACGACCCTAGTTTCACATTTCCAATATATTGTTTTGCATTGCCAAATTCTAGGGTTTCCGTTTAGCTCTCAACTTTTTTTGCGAAGAAACTAAAAATCGCCTCATGGCGTGGCCATTGGGTGTCAAAATCTGTGGAATGTGGAGAGGAAAAATGCGCATTATTTTACTTCTACCATTTATTTTTGTATCGACACAATGCTAAGCCATTGTAATACCTTGTTTTTTTGACCGTCGGTTTCGTTTACGGTTACTTGGGTGGCCATATTGCCGCTCTGGCCCGGTAGGCTGACCTCCGGGCAATGCCAGCAGTGCACGTTCTTTTCTGTTTACTGAATGCATATATTTTGCCCTTGTATTAAGTCTTCTTTTGTTTCCAAGAAATTCTCAAGTGGCTGCATCAGTGTACCATCATTGAATTCAATCACATGCCAACTAGCTCTTACTACCAAAGATTGTAAGCTGCGTCACGCAGTGATAAGGGAAATGCATGTAATCACTAAAACACTGAAAGGAAAAAGGATCGCTTTAGCATTACAAGGTAACTTTGTAGCAGTGATTCGGACTTCCAAATACCGTTGACCAAACCAAGGCGAGGAATCCGTGATGTTCATGGTGCTCGTGAAAAGAGGATGTGTTCGGCGATGCCATCAGTGTTGTGGATTCAGGGCTTCTTTTTTTACATCTGCTTTTATAAGATCGGAGACATTTTACGATTATACAGACCAGAAGTTTGCTTCCCCTTTAGCTATGATGCTATTCCATCCACTTTTGTTTGAAGGGCGCGTTTAATCAAATCTGCATGACATCTATCACTTTTTTCAGCTATGAGTTTCAAACACATTCGCCTGCTTCAGCCTATACGGTTACAAGTAAGCGAAATCGAACAAACTCCAAACTGAGGAGGAGTCATCTATCCCTTGGAAGGAGCAAAGGAGATAAATTGCTGCTTATCCAAGAGAATTGCATTGGTTGTAAATTCTTCAATGCTACACTGCATGATGTCTTCCGTTGACTAACATTCTAATGTCTGATGTCTAAACCTGAAAGTGAGCGGAATAAAATTACAGTAAGCGTTATTCATGTGTAAATGCGTACTCTGTAGGAAACCGTTTATATTGGATTAATATTTTAGTCTGTTAAGAGGTTAATGTCCCTAGTATATGTAGAATTTCAGCTGCCAGAACCAGTCCATGTGCCTCAGTACTTTTCATCCTTTGTCTAGAAGTTAAAACATAAAACCCGTGTTCGCTACCTCACAGAAATTCGTGGATCGATGAGCTTGCCTTGTTTACGGAGGAAGTCGAATATGTAAATGGAAAATAATTCTGCTTTATCATCCGAAAACACCACCGTCCACATTTTTGCTAAGGAATTGCAGTGTGAAAGCTCGGCACAGTGTTTTCTACGTTTAGCACGAGATGAATGTGAATGAGCGAATGAATGTAAACGTAGCGCGTTAAAGGGCCTTAGGTGACCTTAGAGGAACTGAGAGATTTGCGGCAATGCAAAAGTGGTGAGTTGACCAGTGCTAAATGTGACACTTGGATCGGCAAGTCTTAGTGATCTTTGCTTCAGAGATGGCAGGACGGGATGACAACTGTTTTCATCGCAATGCAACTATGGGGGACAGTACTGTGAAATGGCTGCCACTGCATGAGGAGAGAAAAAGGGATTCGCTAAAGGAATAAAATACATGGAAGAAGTCGAAAAATGCAACGTTTAGGGCAAGTGATGGGGACCGGAAGCTTAATCGTGCATACTGCTGCTGGCCCCGCGATTGATGGCGATTTCGGCTGCTTGTGGCCGCAATTCGTACGCACTCAACTCGCTGAGGGACTAAAAGTAGGCATTTATTTTGCGACAGGTTCCACGGTTCATTCGTCAAGACGGCAAATTCCTTGCCTTTGCGTTTTAGGCTTTAAATGAATAGCTCTGGATGCTTTATAAATTTTGACTCGTTGCTTGTCTGTATCTGCCTTCACCTCACTCCCTACCTTACTTTTTTCTCCCTTTCCCTTTTTTTGATTTACGCATTGAAGGAGTCTCTGTTTGATTACATCATCGGGAATTGTGCTGTCATTGCAGTTGCGTGGTCATGGTATGAGGGATTCCTAAATCAGCTTTATAGAAGAAGGTTCTTGGGAGGTAATGCTTATTTTAACTATCTCCTCAACTTACCATAGCGATGAAATGCCGACTTCTAGTCTTGTGAGCTGAATCAGTGTGATTTTGTTTGTGATGCATGGAGATGGGGCAATGCAGATTAGTTCAGTCAAATTGCAGAATGCAGTGGTATGGGATCAAGCAGAAGAAAGCTGTCAATGACGGAAAAGAATAAATTGTGGACAGGAAAAGTATCAAACCTATATAGAGTTATGGCAATGGGCTCATTTATAATTTGCTGGAAGATTACGAGATCTAGTTGGCACAACAACATTCTTGATATTAAGGATACGCAGTTATCTTGCCTCTGATGAAGCGCGATTTGGGATGTTCTAGGTGGCGACCTTATCTTGATATCTGATGTTGCGGTATTCCTTGGCACTAACATTTATCATCTCGTGAACAATCAGTTGCATACAAAGTCGACAAGATTGGAACGCGAGCTCCTCCTCCTAGCCATTTTCATTCACCTGCTCACAAATTTTTGAAAGGAATCTGACATTGCCACCGTTCATCACATGTAGACTTGCTCAGACGCAACATTCAATCATTTTTCGGAAAAACCACTATGGCGCACTAAGAAACTTTATTAAACTATAAATAGGACAAAAAAGCTACCATACGCCTGGATTAGAATTCGTTCCAATTTATAAAACGTTAAAAAGTGAAAATGATAATAACATCTTAGTAGAGAACCGGTCCCCTTTTTTCTTCCTTTTCTATCCATGCCCTACTTTGCATTGCTTGTTGCAGTTATCCATGCATCTGCGAATGCAATCTGCGAGGCCTCATTTTTACTACATAAACAGTGGTACACTTATCAGTCTTTGGATGACAACGTCGACTCCACTCTGATTTAATTGCCCACTACTACCCCTATCGTCACTGCTTTTCTTAGCATTACTCAGTTCAAAACAGCAATTTGCAACTTATTTTGGACAATAGTTTAGATTAGCCACAAATGAGGAAAGAAGTCACGTAGAACACCATTAAATTACTTGAAATAATGCGGTTGGATTGCTAACCTTTACGAAGCAAGGTCGTGAAACACGACCAAGACGCAGTCCTAGACTTCGGCTCATCATCATCGAAAGATTCTCCATGGGTCAAAAATGCAAAAAAAACGTAAAAATGTTAGGTAATATATATGGCCATTCAGGATAAAGATGACAATTTTAAGCCAAATCTGAAAATCCTAGTGGTAAACATTTTTCTGGAGACCAGTATATTGGCGAGAGCAAGTAGAATGGTTTATTGAATGATTGCCATAGAGTAAGATAGCGTAGATTAAGTTGGGATTGCGCAGGGCAGTGCGCAGTGGCACAGGTCATTTCGGCTTAGCTAACCCACCCGGCGCTACACAGAGAAGATGCCGCATAGAGAGGATCTGCTTTCACCATCTACGTAGGATGTCTCTGATACAACTCGAATGGCCTCTTTGTCATCAGATGGCTCCAAATCCAACTGTGATAAAACGGATGAAATTCAGCATAATATACTGCTAAGCCTTCATTCACTTCCGTCTATCTGCTGGCACTGTGGACCACACTTCTCCTTTATAATCCCTAATTTAAGAGTGTTGGATGTTTCTCGACATCTTTAATGTAAGCGCAAGGAGGACATGAGATAGCGAAGCCGAAATATTTACAACGATAGTGTCTTAAACTCAGGAGAGCAACCACGTACTTCGACAACCAGGTTTAAATCGCCTTCTCTCCTACAAGGCACATTTAAACAACCGCAACAGTTGTCGTCACCGTCATCATCAGAGTTGGAATTAACAGCGGCATCAGTATCATGCGTGTCTCTACTGAGTTCTGATGAGACTGGCTCATTCGTTTAGGCATTGCTGCTACTCTCTAGTCCTTCCTATGACTGCCGCATGTGTCTTTGAACATGCAGACAGGCGAAGGAGCAAACACTCGAGTGCATCAAAGGCTTTCACTGATAAAATATTAATTGAAGGAAAGAGGAGGAAGGAACGCATAGATGGATGACCAGCACCAGATCACATGCGCACCTACAGAAGACAACAACAGGCACTAGTGATCTATTTAGCCCACTCACCACGCCTGCTTTGACGAATCGTATGTTCAATCACCTACTTCGTACACGCATTTATAGCACCAAAAATGTATAATTTTGACCAAAACAAATTGTCACAATGCAGTTAAGTCTGGTGAACTTGCAAAAGATAAAGGCCAAATCAAAGCATTTGGTGCAAAGTTTTCACACCTAGGAGTCGTTCATTGTGGGCGATGCGATTGCAAAACAGTGTTTTCAGAAGAAGTATCTCAAACTATAAAAGAACTGCATTCCATTATGAATGCGTCTGCAAAGAAAGAGATGTAAGATGGTAAGGATGAGTGGCACCGAAAACAAAAGGAAGATGAAGGTGAAAATTGTTGAAAAGAGGAAAAAGGAGAAAAGTTGTAAATATTGGAGCTGCGAGACGTAAATGATGATTACCTTGATGAGGTGGGAAGAAAATCTTGTAAAGGAGACATTGAAGATGCAGATAGTGCCTGGTTTAGGTAGCCGTCCTAGGAGGGAACCTATGGCGACATAACCGACATTTATTAAAGAGAACGATGAGATCTGAAGCCAAGTAACAGAAGAAGGCGACCAGATATCTTCGATTTTGCTTTATGGACGACAGTAATTAAGTATTTTGCATGCTCTATCACTTTGTGGTAACTTCTTCCGTGGGTAGTGCTGCAAGAAAACAAAAAAACATAAAGAAAGAGAAGTGAGGTTCCTAAGCTGGTCAAATTAACAAATGCCGGTAATATAAAACAGGCACTACTTAACTGGTAGGTAACGACCCTATGTAGACCTAATTAAAACGAGGCTATTCCTTTGTTTAGCTTTAGGCCATTAAAATGATCACATGGCGCATCGGGATCAAACCTCTGCACCGTCGTTTAAACCTTACCAATGTCACACTAAGGCGAGGATTACGTGAGGCCTGTAACCTAAACCCAAGAGTGTAGGACGGAGTAACCCCACCCATGAGTGTTATTTTTACTTGAAAACGAGCCACTAGACCTCGTTACTGTTAAAACAAATTTGTTGAATTCATTGTGCCCAAAATTAGGATAAGTAGCAACATGCCTCTGCTTCTGTTGCTGGATTGACTTCACAAGCAGATTTTTAATTTGCTGGTAGTATACAGCAAAAGTTGAGTGTTTATCTACAATGTTACGATTTTAAGATTTTATAAGTTTTACAAATGGTAATGTGATATCAAACAATGACTGACAAAAAAACGCACTTCCAGTTTTCGAAGAAAGGGGCGTCAAATGGAATTTCGCTACAGACCTCGTCGATAAGGATCAATTTGATTTCAGCAGCCTTATTTATTTGCGTCTAAGCACTCGAACTGGGTGGATGGATAGAATCGTCTTTGAATGCGTGAGGAAACGTTACTAAAAATGCGAGGACAGAATTGGTGGGAAAAGTAATATCAGTCTACTAGTGCTGTCTAATAAAGGAGAGATGGGTATTGATTCTCGTCAAACGTTTCCATTTGACGCTGCTGTAAGGATCTTAATTAACAACGAATTGCCTAGCAATGATGCAGGCACTTGTACAGGTTTGGCTAGGTAGAACATGATGCAGAAGCAAACGAATGCACAACCCAAAGGCACCTAATTTTGAACAAACTGGACGTTTGCTAGAATGTCTAATCTGCAAAGCCGATTTCCGGAGGACACTAGTGAATGATCATTCACTCAAAACATGAGTTCTTAGCACCTGACTACTACGGGAACACATTGGGTCTCTGCCGCCGCAATGAGTCGAAATGAGCTGAATACCATGCCTTGTCACCAGCTAAAAGCCATATTACATGCATAGCATACATCTCGCCCAGGTGTTATCCATTTCCATCCTCTGGTTAATTGCGAAACGTCTCAGATCGGAAATATTCGCATCCATGTCCCTGCTGTTTTATTTTTTGCGGTAAAACATGGATCGGCTATCTCTAAAATCCTAATTTATTAAGAAAACTTAGAGAAGGATGCATTTTTCAGAAAGCGGACTCTTGAGGACTAACCTTTATTTTTCTACAAATTGGGAGGCTCCATGGAAAAAAGCTGCGGAAAATACTATGGTCATTTGAATTGAGATGCAATTCTTGGGTTTGAACAGGTTTTTAGAATTAGGACCTTTCTACAGGCGCATTAAATTAAAGCGAAGGCTAAAAGATGCAGAGGTCAGATAACTTAAATTGGTTCCTACTTTGAGAGAATCCGGCTGATCTGGAGGTTTAGAACATGTGGATGACCGGTTTTGACTTCAGTTAGGCTGCTCTTTAAAACAGCGCGAAGGGGAAAATGCAGAAGATTGTTTGCTTCAGTTTACTTCCAAAACTGTATACATTCGAATTCTAGGCTACAAAGTTAAATGCTTTACACTGCAAGCAAACTCGGCAAATGGACTAAGCAGTTGCAAAAAATAGTTCAAAAACCTGTGCTGTTGTTCTTCGGGTAAGGCTAAGGGTTGGATGAATCGCAGACCTATCGAACATTTCCCTTAAAACTGCGATTAGTAAGAAGACAATGAAGTAGAGGTTGTGCTACAATCTCGCACTTGAACTATAATTCCGTCGTAAATGCGGCCATATTCTCATCATCGTGTAAAGCATCTGGAAATCACACATGAAAGGAAATATTCAGCCGTGGAAACTGGCCACTACTATCCCAATCGGGGCTCATGAGTAGGTTAGCAAAGGAAGGAATGGACATTTCAAACAGAAAAGGGAAAGATTTGTGAATTAAGCAGTCAGCGCTACAAAATAGAGGAACATGGTTTAAGGCAAATCTGTGAGGTTTATAGCATTAGATCAAAACTGCACTGGTGACCATAAACAGTGAAATAGGGAGCCGTTTCAACGTGTCCTTCTGCATGAGTGACAAAGGAGTTCAGAAGAGGGGTCCTATCGGTTTTGCTTTGCGGGAGGTGTGGGGTTACCTGATTCGCCTACAATGCAGTATGCAACTACCTTCAACTCAATAGTGCATAAAAGAAGTAAGGTCTTTTCATCCCTTTTACAATTTGGGCTTTGTTTGCAGAAATAAGGGCCAAATTAAATTGTGAATGTAAGCGATTTACGGGCACTAAATTTGCAATAGTACAAAGTGCAGCATCAAAAATCTTCATAACTTCGCTAGCAGCGACGGTCGCTCTAGTGTTGGTTTCACTGGCATACAAGAACTGTTGCGGGTACAAAAGACAAGGGGTTGTTAACAAAGGTGGCAGTGAGGCTTGTGGGTTCGACGCATTTAGTGTGCAATTTGGCATTGACTCTAAAATTGCGCGTTTTAATATGCACTCGCATTACAAATGCAGGTAATGGATGCTGCAGCATCTTGCGGTTACACATGAAGTAAGTGACCCAGAATTGTGGCATTGCTAATAGCTGCGATCCATCCGCAATCGTTAAGTTTGCTTGCGATCTGAATGGGCGTAAAAAGGACTGCATTGATAGCTACTTTGAAGTGGTTCTAGCACGAGCAGCATCCTCTTAATACGCAGGCTGAAATTCTTCTTCAAATCACTACCATTAGTTTATAATTAGTGGTTTCCAGATTGTGTGTCCACAGCATCCCATTCCACGTTTCGGACATTCACTTGGTCAATGAGAACGGTTCCTAACTGTAATGACTATTTCATCCAGAATATGCTGATGGGCAGTGTAGAATTTAACGCAGTCCGTGTGGAATAGTTGGTATATATTCATTTCGCATACTTGAACTTGACGTAAAGATTAATTTAAGCAAACATATAGACACATATGGATTTCGCTCAATTCGACAGCTTAAGGTGTTTTTTTTGTTGACTTTAGCAGCTAATGCTTAGTGGTTCGGCATTGATCTCGGCATATATTCCATATGCCCACACGTTTCTAGTGGGTCTTTGTGTGAGAACACACAAAGTGTTTCAGTATTACATTCGTTTCATTTAGGTTCCAGTAGTGCACACCTCAACAACTGCCCTGAAGATGTTTATTAAGGGTCACAGATGTGTGGCCTATGATGAATATTGGGGTAGTCCCTGTTATTGGGACGAAAGTACGCTCACCTCCTCTCACTACTCTATATTTGATCACTGCTTTGTTCAAATGAATCCTTTTATCTCTCAGTACACTTAGTAAATATCAGACACTTGGCATTTTACTAGGCAACGTTGCCTGGAACGTAGGCTGATTAGTTAGCTTGATAGTTGCAAAAAGAGAACGAACCATACCTTGAAAATTAATAAACTGTCACGCCCTAACTGGTTGTTGTATGATATCTCGGATGTAAGCTAATCGAAACGCCAATTGGCATTTGACCTAGCGGGAGTCAATTTGTGGTCCACATAAATGCATCTTCTTTATCTTCCGTTCAATGGCATTGCTTTTATTCAAGAAAACGCTAGCCTCACCATCGAAGACGTGACTAAGCAGGAAACTATTGAAATCATAGACTTTGGCGACAATCATAAGCGGATATCAACCACGTACTTTGTGCCAAATTGCAAGTTTCCAGCGCCCAAAGCAGGTATCACACTACTTGTTATACATAAGCAGCCCAGTCATTAAAATTTCCTTAAGCGATTTGAGATGAACAACGCATCTTTCTCCGTTTGAATGTTAGGTGGTGTGGATCTAATGACGTCGTTCCCGTTTTCACGGTTTGTCAAAGGACAGCGGGCTTTTTACTTAAACTTCGGTGTTCAAGGAGCTGAAAGCGATGGATGGGTAGGCTGTTCAGTTTTCAGGCTATCTATTGCTCATTTTACATTTTTTCTGTGACATTGATCTATTACATATTGCATTATTCTAAAATAGGCCATACTTTACGTAAGCGAATCGAGAAGTTGCACGTGGAGAGGGACTAAGCTTGTTCACCGAGGCCACCCCGCCTGCAGTAAGTCCTGGAGACCTGTGTGCTAAGATAAATTTTATGGACAATTATTTTGTCAATGAAGAAGCTCAGACAATAAAAGAAAGCAAACTGAGGAAGCAAATATTTTCTCCCATAGGTCAGCACGCAGACTTCGCGGCACTATTTGAAACATTACTTTTCATGTACCACCACTTGATGCACCTTTGCTAACACGAATGTTGGTTCTTAATTTCGCCAGTCAGCATGATGGAAGACAAGGCCTTAGATTTGAGGATATTTTATGGAACATTCTTCCCACGGTCCGACGCAAAAAACGACACTTTCATGTGGGTGACAAAAGAATCGCACTTGACGGTGACGGTCGATTACACACAGAATGGAACATCACCTGAAGTGGAGGAATGCAAACGTAAGCCTCGCGAGCATGTAACTTCTCTCAAGTGAT
The DNA here is from genome assembly GCA_036345935.2 of Taenia hydatigena. Classification (NCBI taxonomy): domain Eukaryota; kingdom Metazoa; phylum Platyhelminthes; class Cestoda; order Cyclophyllidea; family Taeniidae; genus Taenia; species Taenia hydatigena. The sequence continues at coordinate 24,677 of JADWOT020001825.1, read as the reverse complement.
CATTTTCTAAGTGAGCTGTTCCACTCGACTTTACTGCAATTCATGCTGTCTATGATTGTCTTTAGGCCCTACCACCACTTGCCTAAAGATTCAGGATCTTTATGCTGCGTTCTGCATTTCAGAGTATGGGGGAGCAAGAAGTAAGTCAGTTTGTCAGTAAAGGTAGCACGTGACCGATTCAGAATAGAGTATGAAAGGGCCTTGTCAATGAAACGCCCTTATTTGATATCATTTGTCAAGTGCTTCACTTAAGCCAAAGCTTCGTGACATTTCGACAACTAGCCTCAAACATGCCTCAGAACCAACAACTTAAGCAATCGTGTGACAGCCTCACAATTTTAACTTGTCAATCCTAATGGTAATAAATGCAACTTATGCAACGTCTGCCTTAGGAGAATCGACCACGGCAGCACCCATAAGACCATTACCAGCCTCGACGCCTTACTTGGGTAAGCGCTTGACACCACCTGTGTTTTCGCGCCTTTCCAACTAGGCAGGCTAATATGGCAAAGCTACTACTTTTATGTTAGCTCCTGACAAAAAAGGGGTGCAGATTCTGTTGTTCCGTTCCTGTCAAGTTACCAAAACTACTACTGATGCGAAATTGAGTGACAATTGCCCGCATCGGAGCATCTGCGGAGACCACACCTATATGCGCATCTCACTGCAATTCTTTGATTTTTATTTTAAATGCACAACCGCTAGACATTCCGACTTTGGTTTGCTATCCTCAGTGCGTCATATCCTTACCTTGATTCTTTTGCGCTTCTAGACAATTTGACATGTTATGAACCCACTCTTGTTCAGTTATCATATTCACGCAAAAACATTTTTGTAGAACAATGAGCTGTTGTGTTTGTAGTAATTAACCGCTACTTTTGTAATTGAACAGCGACGTCGTATGGTAAGTTGACACATTGGGCTTTTTTGGACATCGACATCTCCATGGCACTTGTCAAAGTCCACATTGGCAACGATAACTTTCCTTGATTTTTAAACACGTACTATTACTCCTGATCTGCACGATCGGTGGTGGCATAGTAAATAGCATTCGCAATGACCGGCAGTTCTTAATTTCCGCCCAGATGGCTAAGCGTATCAATCCAAAATGCTACTCATCTAATTCTATTTTTTACTTTGGGACTTCATTGGTTTCCAACATCACCACAAGCGGTAAAATGACAGCACGGATGCAGTTGCTTCCCGCATCGCTTTGTTAGGCTTAACGGCATTCAATTCATCATATCCTGGGTGTCCAGGTTAAAACTTGGTCTTGTATTTCAGTTGTGCTTGGATCGTCGTTGGTTCTGGTGCACATGGGAAGGTGGTGATCCCATCTACAGCTGTAATAACTTTCCTTTATAATTGTGTGATTCATTTTTTCTGCCTAAGTCTGCAATCTTCTTGTCTATGAAGAGGTCTCCTTTCATTGTTCGCTGCATTATATTTATGTATACCTGCTGTGCACTGTTGAAAAAAGAAGGGTACAGTTCTGCAGTGGGTGGTTGCAATGACATAGCAATCTACTGCTCTTGATGTCGTGTAGCGCAAAATTGCCAGCAATGAAAGAGACGCAGGAGCTGGTGTGCGGCAATGTTTGATTCCTCCTTAGCTGAGGAATGAAGAGTCCTTTGTAAATCACAATAAACTCCAGGAAGACGAGGAGACAAGAAGTTTATTAAACGTTACTCAAATTGACAACGAAGACAGCATCGTTGAGAATGCAAGCAGTTCAGTTTCGAGCTGGAGACACCTGAGGTTAAGGTCGGTTGCGAGGATGAAGCCCTACGCTATTTAGCATAATTAAAGGAAACCAACGAGGGTAGCACCAGAGAAGGCGCTTAAAGAAAAGGGGGCTGCGTAATGCTTATGTTCTCTATACATGCTCTTGGCGAGAGGCGAGGAGGCGATTTTAGCCTGGTCGTGGATGCACGTGATGGTTCTTATGAGCCTAAAACTTCCCAGTCGTGAATACTTTAGTCCGATTTTCGCATATCTGTCCCGTACTATAATGGAGATATCTAGAAACACCCAGCCTTCTCCTGGCAAGTGTGACAGAAGAGAAGAGTGGAAAAGGAAGAACCATTTGCAACAGGTGTTTTCAATGCCGATATGTCAGCAGAAAGTACAGGAGCTTATCTCGTCAATAAACGCTATAGCTATACCTGCAAATTTATAGTTGGATGCATCCAAAATTGTTTTTACTTTCCGTGTCAATTTTACTCGCCTTGTATGCGATATAGCATTGCCAAATGCTGATTAGTGTAAGCTATACTTGCAGTGGAGTTGGAAAGATCCAGTTTTAGATTTGAAGGTGGTATTTGAGAATGGCTAGGAAACGTTGCTATCGCGTCTCGTTTAACATCAAAATAGAGTAAAATAAAAATGAATACAGTTTGCTGGATATGGGCACACGTGTACGGGTACGGGTAGCGATAGATTTTAGTCTAACTATGTTTACAAAACTTAATAATTTTGTTTGGCACGTTAAAAGTAATGCATTAAGCGTCGTTTAAAACCAAAATAAATACAGGTTGTGTTTGTAACTTTTTAGACACTTGTCTACTGCTGATTGCATGTTTTGTTAAGTGTAGCAAATCTTTAAGTTAATTAAATCGCTCATCATCTTCAGGGTCATCAGTGGTAACTGCTTTCCACCTCGCTGATAAATTGGATCCGTCGCTACACAAAAATGTCCTAATTTTGGCAGGAATGGACCATATTTATCTTACCTATCGAAAATTACTTAATAAAAGTGAAATTATGGGACATGAATTTCACTGGAATGTATCGCGTCTGAATGGAGCTCAACTTGCTAGACATGAGTCCTTTAATTAATTATTCAACATCAAAATTCTACCTCTGACTTTAATCTTCACACAACTTAGGTAAGAATTAAGTGTACTTTATTGTTTCTTATTATATTTGTCATGCATAAGCTAAAAATAGCCATTAACTAGATACTTATAATTTACTGTTTATTCCCAAGACTTCAACCGCTAATGTGCCGAAACATTGAGTTATACGACTTGATGTGGTACTGGTATCTGGAAAGTTATGCAAAAAATATTAGCTTTGTGGATTACTGAAATCTGTAGATTTATAGTCAGAAGCCTCCAAGGCAAGGCAGGAAAATGGTTTAATTACTAAAGAGCTGTTCACCGAGTTCTGCCGTCATTGGAAAGGTCAGGATAATATTATCTTTTGACTAATAGCTTAGATTAACGCAAATACAAGGCATTACAAAAGTGAAACAATGCCAAATTAGCCCAAGTGCACCACGCACTGATTATTCTTACTTCGGTCTTAAAGTGGATCCAATAAGGTTCCGATTGTCAATTGCCTCGGTGCCTCGCCTCTAAAGCTATAGTACTTTGTGCCGTGCATTTGCACTAAGCGCGTGCATTAACAAAAAGCCAGGGAGCACAGACATTACAAAGCGCCATATTTTGTTCATTTTGATCTATAATTAATTAAGAGTGAGCATCAAATACTAGGTCACCTGCGTTCCCATAAAATCCAGTTTAAATGCAGGACGCTCGGCACCTAGGATGAACACAATGTAATGCAAATGATTTTAATGCAAAAACTTGAATAGCATAAGTACATATCTGCGGTCTTTTTTCTTGCTTTTTCATCCGCGATCACTCAATTTTGTACTCAGCCGCTTCTTTCATCAGTGCTAGCTGTGATTTACCCCGTGTTGTGCATAAAATTTTGGACCGGTCTGTAAGCATGCAGAGCTGCGCCATGTTCTGTTTATTTATACATAGAATCAATTAGAATTATAGCGCAGCAGTCAAATCCATTCAATAATTGCCTAATGGAAACTTGCGTGTCGAATTGTTAAAAGTGAGGTTTGGCCGATGTCAAGAGTGCCTAGGTTGGCACAGATAAATGGTAACACACGGGCGTGCACCCCAGAACAATCGGGAACTTCCATGACCAGAGTTGATCCAAATCGAAAGTCAAACGCTTGTTTCCTTTTGTAAGTATAATCAACAAGGGTATAGGGCAAAACTCTTCCCTCTCCCTTTTAATCCAAAATCGGCCAGAAATGAACCTGCATTCTGCTTCCTTCTGTACTTGCTCGCAGCAGTTCTTGTGCTAAAATCTAACAATTTTAGCGTGTCTAATGTGCAGGGAGCCCGTCTTGGCCAAGAAAGTTGCAATAGCACAAATAAATGCAATTCTGATCCAGAAGTGATCAGCATTTAAACCTTGTGTAATCACTTGTCGTAGTTCTCATTATACAATCCCACGATATAGGTGTGGTCAAAGCGTAATGAACACATTTCGGCAACGAACTCAAGAATAGCAAGGGTGCAGTGAATTGTCCGTGTCACTCACAATGAATCAAAATTGCTTGGAATTAAGAATCGGTAGCTCGTTTCCTTCTGTAAAGGATCGCAGAAGTTCTCGTTATGAATTTGAACAACGTTTGTCTGGCCGATGTGTGGAGTGTCTCTTGTGGCAAGCAAAGCTGGCACACTACGGGTGCAGTGATGCGCTCTGTTCTGTCTGTTTTGATCGAGAGTTGCTCATTTTTAAGTGTCGGCAGCTTTCCTCTTTATGAATTCTGACAATGTAGGTGTAGCCAAAATGGAAATTGTCTATATCGACAAAGAAAGCTGAGAGTATGCGGCACCAAAGGAAAGTGCAAAAACGGGGAGAGGTTTGTGCACTCAAGGCAAAGATGAAGTGCTTCAGGTTTGAACGGTGACAATGCAGCTGTGTGAGATTATAGGACAATGAAAGTGAAGTCGATTAGAATAAATCAGGCAACATCTTTTTTAAAAAGAATGGATTGCTTGAAGTAGTAGGAGGATGTTTCATTTTCCCATTCACTTGACTTTACTTCTCATCAATGGCATTATGCAGATAATTTACTCTTTTCACACCTGCTCTTGCTTCCTCTTTTTTCTTAACCACGGTCCATTCGTGTGACACTCTCATCCCTCACTTCATTTGCGAGCATTGTTTTAATATTTTCGCCTCTCCTAGTGTGCTATCTGAAAAAAAAGAAGTTAATTCCATTAAGCCAATTGCTTTATATTTTACTCAGTCACATGGCTAGATGAGTGGGCAAGTAAATTAGTGTAGGAGAGGATTAAAGAAAGTAGGAAATGAAGACCGCTGCATCATATCACCATGTCCACGACTTCTCACGTCTTTGTCTTATATTCTATTACCCGCTGTCTCTTTCGGCTAAACATTCCTGTTGCTTCACTCATACCGGAGAAGCGCATGGACCACTTTTGCCATTTGTAATTAAAAATTAGCAATCATACAGGCATAGAATTGGGGTACGCATCAAAAAACCCTCGCACCTCTGCCTCCTTTACGCTTCTCTCACTTCCCCTTCTACCTCATCGTCTGCTGGTGCCCTCTTTGTAGGGTCCCTTTCATTTCTCCACTAGTCTCAATCGCGATTGTGACATAATCAAACAATGCACAGATTCATAACTTAGATCAGACTAGCACAGGCTAGACCGGATCTGACTCATTCGTACTCTACTTATAACAAATCTTGTTTTGGCGTAGCTATGCTTAGATTATCATTAATTCCATAGTTCTATCTTTCTGTCTATTTAGATTATTCTGCACCACTTTGCTTCACCTTAGTCGCATGCTTCTTCTCCTCCTTTACCTACCTTTTTAAGAGCGAAGGTAGTAGCGTTGCCTCTACTTCTTGCCTTGTAACTTATAAATTAGTGGAATCCCTGCATGCCTATCTTGCAACTCAATCCTTTTTTTCTCTGTAGAGAATCTTTCCACCTAACGCTCTACAATAAGGAGTGAGAATGTGCGCTTTTGCTATAGAAAGCCTGCTCTATTCTCGCTACGTATCCTTTCCTGTCTGTTCATTTGCCCGAGTTTGTGTGTGGTCATCGTCCACTTTTATTTTTGTCCTTTTGGATAGTGGCTTTAATCGATGTCCCACGAAAACGAATGTGAAGGCACATTCATCTCATCCTCGACTATTAACTTGTCCTTGTAGTCGATGGAGTCGAATGCGAAGGGGGCGCTGGCAGATGATGAAGATGGAGAAGAAGGAGAGGCGCGTAAGGAATCCAGAGGTGAGAGGCGTTCTCGTGACACTAAATTGCAGCTGAGCGGCTAATTATATTCATTATTTTTAGCCAGTTGGGTGCTTGATCATCCGTTTTTACTCCAACCATGGACACTATCTGTCAGTGTCCAAAGTGTCTGACCATTGTATAACAAAAGGAAAACTCTAGTAAGCATTGAACGCAACTTGGTATGAATGACGTTTTGGACCTTTGATTCCGTTAAGTGGACGTTAAGATAGATTGCCATTCGTGTATCTTCCCTTTGCTTGATGACGGGTGTTTCAGGCTTTGTGTTTTCCGAAGGAAGTTAGAAAATTGTTAACCACTGCACATCCTGATCTCAATTCCTTGCAATCAAGCTTACAGGCCACTGCCACGCAAAACGGTCAATAACGTTGACATTTCAACAGGTGGTGCGGGATTGGTTTTTTCGGAGATGTAAACAAGATAGCGATTGGCATTCATCCGAGCACAAGAATAAAGATTTGTAGAAGGGTAGATTTGTCAGTTGTTACTAGAAGTGATACGTGACCGGAGTTTATTCAACTTCGGTCTACTTCTCATTAACCACTTCTTCCGTCTCTTGCCTGATCTCTTTGTACCTCCCCCAAACTCCCACCTTGCTATTCCAAAGACACCAGAAAACCAAAAAAGTATTAAAATTTAAAAATTAAGGGTTTATTATGCTCGTCTTTCCATCTCCTTCATTCGCACGCGCCATTTTAGCATTGTCACTAATGAGATCCTACTTAGAACTCACCTATCACGGTAGTGTGCCGTTTGATAGAAACTGAGATTGCTTCCACAAAGTCGATTACTACATACTTTACTCGAATATATGATTGGATAAATGCGTAAATATAATGAACTTAGGGACGCACGGAATAATAAGGGAAGAAAATAATAAACACAGCACTGTGCAGAGACATTCACAGAGATAATTCACACAAAAACCGTCAGAGATGCTCTTCTACGCCTACTGTCGTCTTCTCTTATTCATTCCGCTTTGCGATGTCGTTCCTGCCATCCATTTATTCGTCAGTGCCTCCATCCCACTTCGTTTACTTTTCGCCTCAGGCCTTCCTCTATCCCCCACTTCCATCGCCTGCCTCTCCAACATTTCGCTACTTCCGACCTTCCATCCTGCCACAACAGATATATGTGGTAGAAATTAGGGGAAAATTATGCTACCAACCCCATTCCTCCTCCTCAACTCCACCTTGTTATTTTCTCCTTCCTCCCTTACTTCATTTGCGTGCGTCATTTCACTGTTATCATATCTGGTATTCAGCGCAAGTCACATGAAAAAGGAAAATTATGATTGAATTCTTCAAGCGTGGCATTTATAACGAAATTTTGAGCAAATTCCATTAAGTCAAGTCCTTTATATTCAACCAAGTCACACGGCTAGATGCGTGAGCATGCAAATCGACTCATGAATGGATAAAAGAGGGTGAAAAAACAGGGCATGCTGCACCGCACCACTGTGCTAACACATCTTTCGATGTCCATTCCCAATCCTCATCCCTCCTTCATTCCATTTCCACTGTTTCTCGTTCCCTTATCTATATTCTAATCATTTAATGTCTCATTCAGCTAAACATTTATGTCACTTTGCTCCTCCGGAAAAATCGTATCTACTGCTAACGTCCTCCGTAGTGCAAGACATCGATTTGTCTAAGCATAGGCTTGGGGGTGTGCATCAGAAACGCGCCTTCCTTCTTGAGTAGTAAGTCGTCGACCTCCTTAATCAAATCCTAGCCCGCACTACGCTTACTGTGCTGATGCACAACAACTTTCCCAATATATACGTCTCACTTTGAAAGCACTGTGGTACGGTACGCAAGTCCGGGCTTGAATTGATCTGGCTAGATTAGACTGGGTCACAACAGGCAGGATTGGCTGCATCGGATAAGTCATGACAGTCTTGGATAAAGTAAGACAGAAGAAGTTAGACACGCTATCTGATCTATCGCGCATGCTTCATCCTCAAAGACACCTTACGCGCTGCCATTCATAGTTAACTCTAACAGCAATTTAGCCCACTAAGTCGACTGGGCACAACTCCACTTTATGTGAGTTGGGACCATTTCTTCTTTGTAGACATAAGAAATCAGAGTAAGCAAGTAAGACTTGGTTTGGTGCAATCCACGAAATGGGCGAAGCGTAGCTTTCTTGCCCGCTCATTCTTCCCCATGCCGTACTACAACGTACCTTATGAGAGTGTCTCTTCCTCTCCTACCACGCCCAATGGGCTCCCAGGTATTGCATCTTGCATTATTTCCCACCGTGCGTGCTCCGTGCATTCAACACAACAGAGGAAGGATGAGTAAGCACCCTCTGTATTGCATTTCCTTACCCTTATTTTCCACTTTATTAACACGGCAAGGTCTCGCTCCTCTGCCTCTCACGCTTCTCCCACCTCCACCTCCTTCGAATCCAAAATCGATTCTTCCTTCCTTCCTCCCACCTCATCGTCCGCCAGCGCCTCCTTAGTAAGTTTTCTTTTATCTCTTCACTAGACTTATTCTTTGCTGTGATGACCAAATCATGCCTAACCAAGATCAGATTGGCACAGGATAGAGTAGATGTGACTAAAACCCACTGTGCCTGAAACCAAACCCTGTTTTAGTATAGCCTAGCTTGAAATGCACGACATCACCTCAATTTCATTTCCTTCTGCTCCTCAAGAAGAAAATGAGCGCTTATCTCACTGTTCTCTTACATTTTTATTGCAGAGAGTTCCTCTACCTGGTGCTCTACAACTTCGAGTTTGAATGTGCGTCTGCCTCCTTAGTCCATCTGCGCCCTTTTTACTATACGCCTGTGTCTATCTGTCTGTCTGTCTGTTCGTCTGCTCGAATCGGTGCATGTATTATTGCCCATTTTCATTTCCTTCCTTTTAGAGAGTCGTCTTAATTGATGTCGCATGGAAGCAGGTAGGAAAGTGTGTGCGTGTAACTGATTACATATGAATGTAGAGGCACATTCAACCCACCCCTTCCTTCAAACTTGTCGATCTAGACTATCAAATTGACAGTTGCATCTTGGATGAAATACGATCTCCTCTGGTCGTTCATTGGATGGCTAGTTAGATGTCAACTAATTTAAACTCCACACTTCGGCATCACTCCCCCGGCGTGTGTTCTCGAGATTTAAAATTATGTAGACTTCGAGCGCTGGTTCGCACTGTTCCATGTCTTACCCACAATCTGACCACATTAATCTGACTCACACGATTCAACAATGGCAATAACAGTGGATCGCACCCTTGACTCAACTGCCAGTAAATTGCATTGACAATCACACTAGCATTTTGATAAATACAACACCAAGCAGTAAAAACTAACAAGCCCAAGCCATCACTAAGCTGAACCAAGTCTCAAACAAAGAAATATAATGTAGAGTTATAAAGGAAAATAATTCGTTCAACAACAAACATGATGAAAGCCAAATAAAAATAGAAAGAAAAGATGGCGCCCTATAAAAATTTGCCACCTGAAGAACCTTATTCATATGAACGCTCAATGCATGTCGACCAGACTCTACCTGTTACTGTTTCTCTTAAGAACATAAGAGAACAATTACGGCAAACAACAAATTTGAGAGAAGCAATCAAGGCTGAATTTGGACACAACGGTGTGAAAAGGAGCACAGTGACATGCAGGTGCTATCAAGGGGTCGCTTTCAACACTGGATGAGAAATTAATTGGAGATGGCGCGGGAAAATTAATCGTGGCGAGGAAGTCATTATGATTGCTAAAACTCAAAGGCCGAATGACTCAACATAGATAGAAATGAGTGGGAATGTTTGCCTGCCAACATTCATAAAGGTCAACGTCTGTTACGTAGACATTAATCTATTGTCAATTTTGAAGACAGCTGTCAGTTGTACCAATAATGGTGGCTTGCCGACCCCATCAAGGTCCGCACAACTGTGCAGCTGCGTTATTAACTGCCAAGAAGATCCGTCTTCAGAAGGCACATCTACAGCGATGTCACAATTCCATTAAGCTAGTATGAAAAATTTTGAATTCCTTCGTTTGAGCGGCACGCTACAGATCCCTTTTGCCGAGATAATGTCGAAGTGACCCTTACGGTCGTGAAGACGAATACTTTGAAGTAGAGCTTACAAAGTTGATTTCTATACAGAAGAAGCTTAGTGCCTTCTATTGCAATTTTTGTTTTGCGTGTATTCACTGCTGCTATAGTGAAAGACAATCTACATTACATCAGCGTAGCAGCGTCTTAGCCGTCGAAGACTTCTTCAGTTTTGCATACTCCCAAAGGGACTGAAGAGGAATTAACGGGTTCTATTTCTGTAAGTGCTCTGTACTCTGCCCACATCTGAAAGCGCTACCGGCTGGAGCCGACAGTAATTGGGCATCCATACAGTTTTAAAGAAAATGCGACGTGGGGGACAGAGGATGATAACAGCGTTTGCCCGCAAATAATTTATAATAGAATGACCTACTCAAGCAATCACTCCCACTAGCTCTAAATAAATTGAAGTAGACACATTAGACCTGTTGGATGGCGGACTTCTTTGAAGAGTCTATAATTAATCGATTGTGGCTTAGATAGCAGGTCTGTTCAAAGTCGGTTGATTGGAAGCTCTGTTGGACACTTTTATAAGGCCAGGATGACACGATTCGTTTCTCGCAACTGACAGATTAATCATTCCATCTACTAACGAAATGAAAGGAAGGAAATAAACGAGGTGAGAAACAAAAATACTTAAAAATTTGATTGGGGCGCACAAACAAGACTCGAGACACAGAATGATTATGGTAGTTCCTTTAGATGGATATTGTAAATGAAATAGTTATTGTTTCAGATACTACCCTGTGGCGCGATGCGAATGGAACCCGCTTTTGGAAGTTGATGTCACCTCGCTCTAGGTTGAATGCTTTTGTTAGCTCCCCTATTATCAGAGTATCATTTGACAGCCAATAGAACGCCTTCCCTATTTAAAGTTAATTTCTTACTGATTGCAGAATTGCACAGCCATCCGCTTCATTGTTGCACGAATAACCATGCATCTCTGCATAATTGCGCACTGTAGTAGCAGAACTGCACTTTGTAAGCCCTCCTTAAGAAAATCACATCTACAGAGAGGGTTCTTACTCACTTTTAGACGGACTGCGCCAATTTATTTGACATTTAAATAGAGTATGTGGGATAAGAAACATAGTAACTAATGAAAAGTGTAGTAGATTTGAGAATATTAAAATGTGTCCTTGGTCAGTATGTGGGCATCAAAAGCGTGATCTTTGCGTTTGACTGGGACCCTAATGATGAATAAGACAATAGCATTTGTAGGGCACAGACGACAAGGAGTTATGATATTCTTGCTAGCGGACTTGGATAGAAGTCTACTCTTTACAATGCAACAGCCTATTCAACGCGCACATCCTTTGAACCACGTGTGTGCGTGTGAGTATGACAAACAGAACTTCAATAACGGGATGCGTATGTGTGGCCGACTGGAGTTTCACCGTTGTTTAGGAACACTTAGATTTCAGCTACCATTGATTCCAATCCAAATGACTCTTAATTTGGTCTAAGCGAAATGTATGCCCATTCATCCTCTTGGTCTGTGAACATGTATACAAGGAGTAAGTATGGGATTCGAAAAAAAAGATAATTTTATTTGCGTTGTACTTAACAGCACGCTCCTTCCTACAATAAATAGCATTTTGCCATCTTCTGTTCTGTACTCTTTAAGCCTCTTCTATTATTCAAAAGTACTTGCTTATTAATTACAAAACAATCTCATAGACTGAAGCAGAAGTACAGTTTGTATGCAGTCTCAAGGAGTATTCACATTTGATAGCGTCAATGCATATGTGTAGGGTTCAGTTAATAGCGTGCGTCTATTCTTCGATATGTTTCCCATTATTGTTTGTAATTGACAAAGACTTTTAGTTTTTGCAGTCGATTTGGTTTTCGAGTGCATAATAATGGTTTTGAGCTGTCTTTATTTGCAGTTGGTCTGTAACAAGTGGTTTCTCTGCATTGCATTATGCTCAAATTCTCGTCCGTTTGCGTCCTTCTAAAAAATGATGTAAATTCTACATAGTGGAGTAGAGAGTCCTACCAATCTAAGGTCTACTTGCATGTGGATTATTGAATTTTCCCTCCTCGAATTAATTTGAGGAAGCAAGAAGTCTCGCTAAGATAAGAATCCGGCCGAGAAGCACTTAGACATATTGCTGTTTGAACTGTCGCTGTTTTATTCATCTTTTGGAGATTGTATCTGCAGTAAAAATTGCCACTTAATTGATCAAGTGGTGAGTTATTTAGGGAAAGGGTCAACTATCAAAATTTAACAGTTCCAGTATTTCCAGATGATAAGTGTTGCGAATCCCAAGCAGTAAGCAATTTTCACGTCATTGTCCTCTAATTTGTGACCGCAGCTTGCTTTCTGGAGTGAACTCTCAAGTAAAGTTCATATTTGGGTAATGAGGTTACCGAGGCCCGATTACTGCAAGAAACGTTCAGGTGAAGCCTTGATTTTGCACGTGCAAATAAAATGACAGGTCTCTGAAATAAGCTGTTGCTCTTGTGCAACTTTTGTTAATCGGATGGGCATGACCTACACACCGTTAGTCGAGGTGGTAGCATGCACTATTACAGTGCCAACTTAAGGTGTTCGGCAGCAATAAATAGCCCGAATAGTTCAAAGACGATTATGCGCCCATCAGTGCGTATCCAAGTCTTGATATTCCCTGTCTATCGTACTGAGTCATTTCAGGATAACCAGTGTACGGGACCGTTTTTGAGAGGCTTAGGTTCAGCGTATAGCCTGTGATCCTACTGAGTTACAGAATTCTGCTTGCCTTTATTTGCGACGAATATATCAGTCCTTTTACAAACTCCCGTAATCAAGTATTATGCCACTGATTGAGTATCAAGCCAGTCTGACTCTCTTAGCCATTGAAGGTTTCCAGTTGGCTTGCCTCGCGATACTGATTCATCAAAAATTCTATTTTTCATTTGTACATATAATGAAGATTGAGCAGATCCAATCGCACTTTAGTCAAGGTGGCAATCAAACGACGAAAACAGGTGTCGCACAGCATCTCAATGTTAACATCAAAGTAGGGCTGGCTATCCAAAGTGGGTATGCTCATACGAATTAGCGATTCAATCACAACTTTGTATTCCATTAAGTCACACCCTGAAATATAAGCACGATTGTTTGGAAGGCAGTTGTTAAATGCAAAGGTTGGATTTTCTTTCCTCAACCAAAGTATTTTTTGTTGACTTGGACAGTTTACCCCTTTGCTAATGAAAGCCTCACAGAAGTTAGAAAGTGTACCGCTTATAAGGGGTCCAGATTTCATTGCATTGTGCTTATGAATGCCTAGCTTAGCGTTTCCTTTTATGGCTTGTTGAGGTCCTCTCAGACTCACTTTACTCTGACAGCTGGAATATGATTCCGCCAATGGTGTCTCTCTTGTACTACTTGCATTAATCCTAATTTACTTAATACGCTAAACGCAAATTTTTTTGGCCTATTTAAAAAGGACCCCTCCTTCATTTGTTCGCTCATTTTTAAGCATATTTTACCACAAAAATCTTTTGGGCTACAGCGGATTTAAGAGACGATCTTCTATCGCTCACTAATGAATGTTTAAGTCCCTACCAACTCTTTAAGCTTTTAAAGTAATACAAGGAAGAGGTTACTGGTGGTTGCGACAACAAACCGACTACTCAGAAGCATTTTAAAAATACAAAATAAAATGTGCCTCACAGTTACCTCTATGATCAGCTTTAACGAAAAAATGCCAACTTTACCTCCCTAGCGTCATCTACAAAGCTTACAGCGCTTTAATGGAACGGAAAGCCCACAACGACAACTCTTCAAATCGATGAGATCTTACAGGAAACAGTTATACAGTTTATCTCCAACAGCTTTTACTCTTGCCCGCAAAGAATAAAGAACTGAATAAGATCAAGCTAGCTACGGCACATCTTTTATTAGCATGACCGCGTATTTCCTGTTTCCTGGGTCTAAAGATTTTATGCCATTATCACCATAGTCCAGACGACTTGAGAAAAGTCCAATTTTGTAAAGCCTTATTACTTATTGTATGCTGGTGGCAAGGGAGCGTTTGTGGATGTTATGACTTCGATGACATCACAGAGACCCTCCAGACTGTCAGTTCTAAATCTAACTTACTATCTTTGCTAATGGTGCAACTATTCGGTCATAAACCCACGAGCACACACTCATAGATTTTGGACCAACTGACTGTTGCCCTTTGTTGCCTTTAAGTCAGCAAAACTGATACTCTTACAAGCTGTGAATACCGTTGCCTATCCGAGGGCCCAGCGGTAAACATGGCACTAGCATTCGTAGTGCGTAGACGATGTATTTACCAGGGAGCTTGAAGAGAAGACCACCTTGTAGCAGGTGCAGCCTATTCAGTGCGCATGTGCTTTGTACGACGTGTGTGTAGATGTGGCAGACAGAAATGCAGTAAAGGTGTATGTACGCTTAGCGATGCTTCCATTATTGCTCAAGACCAGTGAGATTTCGAATGCCTACAATTGACATTCAGACGATTCGAAGGTTAGTCGTGCCCAAAGGCGTGCTCTCATCCCTCCTCCTGGCCTCTGAACATCTGTCCAAGCCGAAAATGTGGCTCTTGACCTAAAAACAACATTTTGCATATATTTTTGCCAACAATCTGCTATTCTATTTTAACCTTCCCACATAATTTTTGCCTCTACAATAATCTTACAATGCAAGCACTGGCGGGCGTCCACTTTGTGCTCTGTTTTCTCGTCCCTTTTTTACTTTTATTATTAATAGTTTTTAATTTTAGAACGCCTTCACACGCTGAAGCTGGAATAAAATTCGTGTGCTGCCTCAGGAATCATTCAATTGATTTAGTCCTTTACATGCGCGACAATACTTTCGCATGCCTTATTGACAGTTCTTTACTAAAATTTGGTTTGACTGCATTTTGTGATGTTTGAAGATGCGACCTTCAATCTTAGTCTGAAGACGAACAAATGACAGGCAAAGTTTTAGGAGTAGAGATCCTACCAATTAAAGCTTGCGTACGTAGCTGATGTTGTATTTTCCTTTTCCGAAGTAATTTGCGAAAACAAGAAATCTCGCCAAGGCAGGAATCCAGATAAGCCGCACTTGGATCAACTGCTAGTGGGACTGTCATCATTTGACTTACCTGTTAAGTACTCGTATCTACAGTTAAACTTGCGGGCCAATTGACCAAGCGGTGGATTATTTACTCGTTCATATTTACTCATACCATATTAATCTTACAGAAAGGTTTTAGGGCCTCCTCATCTTCTTTCCTTCTGGCTATCCCGCACCTGTCCCGTACACAATCAGCCAAACGTCCATTCTTTTAAACAATTAGCCTTCATCGCAAAATTTGCAGTGACCGATCATGAAGACTATTAATAAAGAAGAAGGTGGTAAAGAAATGCAGCAAAGGTTGTGTTGGTGCTAATGTATTTGCGCTTCTTGAAAGCCAGTCGCTGAGATGGAGTTTGTCTTAGTTGTGCTCGTCCCGACTCCAGAGAGTGAACAGTCTTACAGCATCGCTCACGTTGATTGCCCAAAGAGCAGTCGGTGTTGACCGAATTGCAACTCTGATGAACTCTGCTGACATCCAATTAAATGCCGATTATACGTCTGCTCAGAGTATTTGACCACTTTGCTTTGGGTTTCTTAAGAAATCTTTACTCCTACGCATGATTCTCCTTACTCGAGTAATGAAATGAGGTTTGCTAAGCAATCCCTGCGCATGCACCGATGCCTGCTGGAATTTGTGAGTGCTATTCGCCTTATGTGCATGTGGCCAAGAATCCGATGACTTTAAATAATCTGTGGTCATTGTCTCATTGCCTCCTTACGGCTGTCATTCACAGCTAAGTTTGTGATGTGCAGATTTAGTAACCCACCTTATCTAAGTGCGTATTTTAATATGTCTTTTGGTAGGCAAAGCACTACATTTTTAAGAGCGTTCCGAAGGCAAAACCAAAGGGAGAATGGAAGGACTAAAACTGTCGCAGGAATAATATCTCACTTCACTCCCCTTTAGGACCTCGTTTAACAAGTCGTCAACCTGTCGACTAGTGTCAACTATGTAGGCTAGTCTGTGGGAAGAAGGAACAAGCACTAATGTGACTGCTACTCACCACACAGCAAACTTCACCGCCGGCAGCATCGGTCATGTCTGACATCATACAACGTTAAGGTCTGCCGTCTTTGCCAAAATCACGCCTTTTAGTGGAAGGCTTTGGAGTCGTTGATTTGCGTTCACGTTAATTCCTATTCCAGACGTGAACCAACTTCTTATGTCGGTAGACCCAGTGCTTCTTCAGTCTGCGGTGATGTACGTACCAGGAGTGAGTAGTTTCGCCTACAATTTAGACCCATATACATTCCGGTCAATGATTGCTGGACTGCCAAATATCAAAGATATCCTGACTAATATGGATCCAGTACTTCTCCAGTAATCCGCGCAGCTGCACCTGTCATTAACAGCATGTTATTTGGCTCTGGGCCATATTTCAATCAACCCATGGTGCCCAAGCAGAAGCAAGTTACTAGGAGGCCTAAGGCTACGACTCCAAAGCCTTCCACAAAAAAGCCCGATTTGGTAAAGACCGCTGATTCCAACGTTACACTGGCAATTTTCTCATCAGTGTTCAGTACATAATCAAGAACCATCACAACCTTCACGGCCTTCTGGTCAATATGAACAATAAGACTCTTCAGTACGTCACCGCACATGTTCCTGAGTTTGGTGAAATTTTGACGAAGAAGAATCCCAACACACTGGAAGTCGTTTTTGACAAACTGCCTAACATCTCCAAATACCTGCAAGCCGTGGATCCCGAGGTACTGCAAGCTCTTCTGGCGAAATTGCCCTCTCTTGCAAAGCATGCGCCTCCACTGCCAACCACACCTGCTCCTCTGAAAATATGAACACTCTTGCCTGAAAAGAAAAAGGGGGTGACAAAAGGGGCAGCAAATAAGATTGCAACTTCTCCGATGAAATCGACACATGTACCCAAGGAGAAAAAGGAAGTCACGAAGGAGGCATTAACAACAGGTGCCACTGAGGTGCCTATCATTAAGAACGAAGAGCTTAAAATGATGCAGTCGAAAATACCTCTCATTGACTATGTATTGAAGTTGATAAGTGCGAAGAAACTGGCTGCTTTGCGTGAATTGGTGCCTGATCTTCCAAAAGTCTTGGTCGATTTGGAACCACCGAAGCTGAGGACTGTCAATGCGCAATTATCAAATGCTACGCGGATCCTCAACGAAGTAGGAGACGTGCTGATTAAGAGCACGCTTTCAAAGTTGAAAGAAGGCGACAATGTGCTCGGTCCATTCATTGGCATGCTCTTTTGGCTTACAAGGGCATAACATTAGTTTAGTCACAGCTACTTATTCTTTATCGAATGTGATTTGTTCCCTCATGCGTAGTCCTGTAATCAGTGTAGCCGTTTTGATTTTTGCAATAGAAGCTTAATTCTTTATTTTCTGTTGAACCTGACTTCTTAGTTGTCGTTAGGAGATGTGGTTCCTGGGGTGGATGATTTGTGCACTTAGCTCGTAATTTGACTAATGTGAAGAGCCAACATTAAGTAGCCCAATGCAAGTAGATCTCATCACTTTGTATTTTTGATTGCTGGGAGTTAGCTTAAGCATATACGAAGTGGAACTCCTGCAGTATACCTTGCTAACAACTAGCACAGGTGTTTGTATTTGCAAAGCCTCCCATCCTAATAACCTCATCCTTTCAAACTCCGCTTTTTTGCATGGGCTAGAGCGTCGGATGTCAAATTCAGCAGCTATGCTTATTTGGAACACACTTCAGTGGTAGAATTCTTTTCCAACGCAGACTATTCAATCCAACGCCTAGTCACACCTAACTGGCCACCAGTCCATCTGTTTGTCAGCCACAATCACCTCAAGTCCTTCTGTGTTGCCCTCATAACACGTGGGTTATGAAAGGTGTCATTTTACGTGTGCTACATTATTCATGATACAAACTGCGTGTTGGATAATTCATGGGTTTCACTATTCACGCGGGTAGCTTGTTTCATCAGAACATACGCGTATGCATTGCTGCGGCTAATATTCCGAGTAAATACTGCATTTAGTGAAGCTAATACCAGTGTGTCATTAATTAGCATAATAAAACTAGTGATATTGAACCGCAAAGCTATATGAAACTGCACTACTTTATTTAATGTTTTATTCTGTAGTCGTAATGGTGAATGTGCTGATGCATATCTGCGATTTTCGACGGTGTCACCGCCCTAAATGTTTGGTTGCGATAGCAACTTTGCTATATTGCAATGCAATTCGTTCCCTAATTAAAGTCTATACGAACTTGAGCCAAAGTTAGTGCTCTTGTATCTTATTTCCAATTGCCAGTTGTAAAGCGCGAATGGACTCTACAATGCGAAGAATGCTGGGAGTGGTATCCTGTCCTTTGAAAACTGGGAATGCTAATTAGAGGGAAAGCTTATCTGTGCAGGGATTTCATAATGGAATAAGAATGGCGGTCGCTTAGGAGTTTAGGAGTAAGCGGTAAAACAAAGGGTTGATTCGTTGCAGAATTAAACAGATGATCTTTCGGGGACTAGTTGAGCAAAGACATTAGCCTTCCACTTAAACATCTGGATGATAAGTTAGTTCTGATATGCATAAGCAGAATATTTAGTGATCGGTGTGTGTTTTTGATGCTAGTTTGATCACCGAAACGCTTATTGGTTAAATTATATGAAATAAACATCTTCAGTGCTCTACTTTAATGCTCCTGCATAATGAACCGAGAAAATAAAGGAACAGACAGACGATTCCTTTCCTTTTTTTAAAGCTGATTGGCCCTCCTGCACTCACATTAATATGAAACCGGAGATGCAACAATAATTCCAAGCGTACCTGAACATCATGGATCACTTGCAGTGCTAAAGTTAAAATCTCATTTTAGAGCAGAAGCATCGTCGATGTAATTATTGGCAATGCGTTAGGAAATCCGAGTTACATTCCAAATTCGTACAGTACCAGTTCGTGCACCTAATGCGTAAGGTTTGAGTGTTGTTGGCAAAAGGGATTCACTTGTAGGCAAGTTGCAGACCCTTTTTAAGCCCAAACCCTCAGCTTCAGGGAGGGCCGAGAATGTGCATTTGTTTTTACTGCAGCACCCTTTCTAGGCAGTGCAGGTGCCAGAACCGTTGGAGAAGGAAAGCTGAGGCTTTGTTGCACTGTCGCAATGTGTGGCTACCATTCTCTCTGATAATCAGTTGCAGGCGTGCCAGTATCAGATGCTGCGATCATTGTCTTAGAAAGGAAAATCAACCTCTCAAAAACGGCAAGGCCTTACATAACCATTTCGTGAATTTTTCGGCGCACATAGAATGTGACGGACCTGACGAGCTAAATCCGGTTCCACCTAGCACTTGGCGATATCCTTGGCAGGTAGGGCCAAACAGCTTGTGAAATTTCCATTGCACACAAACCTGTTGCGCCCCTCGACGATGGTCCTCTTAAGTTAAATTCATTAATAATAGAAACCGAATAGCCTCAAATGTAGTGCTCATCAACTCAAAGGACGTGACGAACTCGTGCAAGGAGCTGGGTTATAAATAATAACAGTACTAATAATAATGTTCTTCTTTTGTACCACCTGCCTCCTTTACATGACAAGCTATGTAGACAACGAACTGTTTAACAACACTGTATAACAAATTGTTAACAATAAAAGAACGAGCTATAATGACGGTAAATTTAGTCATGCACTTGCACAAAAGACGGCTAACAGGTTAGCAAGAGGCTTGTTGATTCGTAGTCCATGTCCTAATTAATTCAAAAAGTGTCCTTACTGAAAGGAATGATGTATTATCCAGGATTTAAGCCTTGCATTGTGATTTACATTCTTGTTGAGCTTCTGTCGGTGGAATTAAAATGCGCAGAATATGTTGTACATGCATCTCTATTGCGTTGAGCATTGCTAATGAAGGTGGTGATGGTATTCCTGTCGGCATCGAATTCAGTGGTCGTGGTGGTGTCGCTGTCATCGTCTGGAGGTACACGAGTGCATTGACATTGGTGTTTGTTGGAATGCCGCTATTTGCAATGCATTGGAAAGTACACGGACAACTGCAGTCTGCGTTGGCTTTGGGCTGATGCAAGACCAATGAAGTCTGTGCTTAATTTATTCTGCATGTTATCTTTATTGGCTAGTTGATCCTCATTGGTTGAAGCTTGTCAGAGCACGCAGGCAGAACAAATGCTTGACCATCTATGCCACCTTAGCCCTAAAAGACAGATCTTGCTCATTTACAGATCTGCCTTGCCTTAGGTACATCCAAGCGAGATATTGAGCTCCTTCTGTTGGCTACAATTATTTGCTGGCCCTTTTGCTAAAAATGAATATGGGACTGCAACCCCATTTCCATTCCACTTGCGTGCCTTATACAAGACTCTTGTTCCGACAAATCTGCTTAGTGCATCAATTCAATGTGAGTAGCTTGAAGTCCACACCACCATTTTGGGAGTGGTTTATTTTAAACTAATGTTGCAGCTTCATCTAGAGTACACTACATCTCTGACGTTAGCAAACGATTTTGCGAAAGGCAGTGTGCGAATCAGCAGCTCCTAATAGATCACAAATCTGTCAGTGGAAGGAGACGACGAATGGAATAGGACTTGAAGGTATGCATAATTCGATAAGGAAATGCGGGGACTTACAAACAACATTAACTCAAAAGACCGTGGACGCACCTCTGGTATCACTGTCACTTAATTTGCCATGCTATCTGTTACAATCATTGGATTCTTAAAATTGAAAGCGCGCTTTGAGTTTTAATCTACTTACTCGGTAATGGCGTTGCAGTTGTTGAATTAATTAAGCACATGCGATGCTCTTTTTACCCTATGCGACTTCAAGTGACTCAAAATTAGGTTTTCAGTGCCGTAGTCGTAGCCAGCCTCAGTAGTTAATTTGCCACCTCCCTCTCTCTGGTTAGTGATCTCAGGCCACGGCTCCATTTGAATCTTCTCACAGGAAATAACAATCACTGAACGAACTCGTAGCTCATTAAGAGAGACCATCAAATGCGCCACTTTATCTAGTTGACATTCTCGCGAATATTTGTCCTTTTGCTTCACATAATAACCCTTTACATTTTCTCTCAAGATTGCTTTTTGGTCATGATTAATACCGGTGGTATGTGTCGACAAAAACAATTAGCCTTGGTGGTTTTTTCCATTAGATAAAAAGAAGGGGTTCGCAAGAGATCGCATGGGTTACTTCTTCGAGCAGATAAGATAAAAATCTTTCATGTTGCTGTCCAATGGGTCTACATTTGTAAAAACACAGTCTTTACCCTAAGTCATCTCAAATAAAATACTTGCATTAACCCTCACGTGTTTATATTCGCCTACCCATATTAAGTCTACCGATTTTATCGAAAGGTTTCTTATTAGTGGTCTTTGAATAGGCGCGTGATAACAGTTAAACTAGCTTAGAGCAGACTTCTTTCGTATAAAAATGCAAACGTGGTTTGATTAAACCTTTACATGGAGGAGACTCAACACAAAAGTATGTACCGATTGCTTTGACTGCAACACACCACAAGGTCCATCTTCCATGAAGCAAGATGCATCCTGATTGATGAAGGTAATCGCATCATAGAACTACCTCTTCCGGAAAGCAGAGTTCGCACTTTGGTAATTAACGTTCATCGTAGCATGACGCATTCGTGCAGAGGTACGTCAACTGCCGCATACGACGATGGAATTGCGCACTAAAGATTAGGCGCCTGCCATCAGTAAAGTAGGCGTTGGAAATGGTGGTAAAAATACGAAGGCTGACAGATGTGTGTGTATGAGCGCAACTATTTGGTGAAAGAGACTCAGCCAACGTAAATTTCTCGACGGAACAATTTAAATCGGTCTATGTGTTGGGAGAGCCGTGCCCCCCTAATCCTTATTTCCCGTCAAATATTCTACAAGTGCAAAAATGATCCCTGTAAATCTTATCGAGCCCTTCAGAGGGGATGAACACTAAGGTGGAATCATATACACATGGAGCTGCCTCATCCACAATAAAAACTTTTCACCAAGCATTTGATCGAAAGAGGTCACCTTTGCCTAAGACAATATATCGAGTCGCAAACGTGATGTGTGGGCACTGACTAGAAAGAGATAATAAGTAAATTGATTGTAGTTACAATTGATCATGTGCTAGGCAAGTGCATGGAATTCAATGGCAATGACAAAGAAGGGACACGAAAATAAAAGTGCACTCTTTTAGGCTGTTTTAGATCAGGTATGATGAACATTGATGCGCAGAATATTCAAAGATAAGCTTCTTCTAGGAGTTACGAACAGGCACAACTTAGAGGAAAGACCTTGTCCAACGGGGCAACAGTCACACACGATTTTACACGTCTATTTTCATTAGGAAGTATATTTTAAATGGATACTTTGTATTCCTTTGCGTTACAGTCGCTTCTACCAATAAGGTAGCAAAAAACCTGTACTGTTGAAATTTACCTGGTATTGAGCGCCCTAGTCTACTGCCACTTAGCAAGTAGTAAGTCCAGTTTTGCACCAAATTCTGATCTCAGCGTTACTTCTCCACATTCGTAAACTTTAGAGCAAAGAGATCCAATCGACCTAACCCCTCTTTGTTGCTATTACGATGAAGCCATGAAGTTATTAAGGAAGCAAATGCCTCCTTTTGTCCGAAACCTATGCTAAAATGAACTTCAATTCCTGCATTGTCATTTGAGCAGTTGATTTACGCCGATTCCGGAGCCCTAAAGTTGCATCCTCGCGCTAACTCGGTTAGTGAGGAAATATGAAAGAGAAGCGACAATTCTTCACAAAATTCCATGTATCTACAGGAGTCGGAACAAGTGTTTTTGGAAGAAGGAAATGGTTTGGTTCGCACAAATCGGTGTCATTTAGTAAACAATGCGATGATCAAGGCAACGCAATGAACGTTCTCTCCATTACAATTTTCGCCTTTCATTGATGGTCTAGCACCGGTTTCTTACTTCTCATAACCTCTTTCGCTCGTGCTGCTGCTGTCGTTGCAGGATTTTGCGAAAAGCAGATGGAAGAAAAAGGTGGGCCTTCAGCTCAGTGCGAAGATTTACCTAGAGTGGGCGATGCTCGGCTCGTTTGTGATGACGATGCCACCGTATCCTAATCCATCATTCGCAGCAGCGGCTTTGATGTCTTCGTCCACCTCTATGTCATTGGCATTGGTGAGAGTGACTGACATGGGTTCAAACTTGAGGACATTGAACATTCTTCTACATAGGGTGGATCAGAGACACTGACGCGAAGGGAAACCCGTCTTCCGTGTGTAAGTGCACAAAAAGACATATTGTGGTCAGCTAATGAGCCATGAACAAATGCTACACTAGAGGTTCCGCCTCCTCTGGCTATAGGAAAATTGAAGGCAAATGAGGCCAAATAACCACCTAATCTAGAGTCCAGTCAAGACTTCGCGAGTCATCTATCGTCAAAATTCGCAGAATGTTCGGCAGGATTTCCGCAGCCTAAAAGGCAAATCCATGTTACGATATTGATAGAATGCCTTCTTGATTACTTCCTGGCTTGCTGGCTTACTTGTTACTTCATTAATGGCTGTCAAGTCAGGGCTGGCAGTTGTTTCAACAAGTGGGATGAGTCCGTTATGATCGCAGAATGTAATTGCAGTGCCAAACTACTAAATTACCCCCATTACAATTAAAGCTGATAAGAAATAATCGCACACCACAAGTAACCCTATTTTGCCCGTCTTATTTTGACTTGGGTAAGACGGTAATGATTAGACGTTATGCACTTACTAGATTTTCTCTCTACGAAACCAGCAAGCTTTCTGGCTCGAAGAGTCAAAANTTGCCTACTGATCCACCTCTCACCTATAGGACCTCGCAAGCAGTGTGATCGCTTCCACCAGTCACTCAAACAATGCACCAAGGGCTGTTGTCACACAATACGTCAAAAAAAGCATCCCTAGTCACGTGCTCGGAATGCTCACAAATAGCCATCACTACCACCACCACCGCGACCACCAAAAGCCACGTCAACGAATAGCACCCCACTCACCAACTTGCCTGGCCACACTCTCGCAAAAGACAATAAATCCACACACACACACATCAGAGAAGTCGCTTGGCGCGCATTCAAGAAATGAAGCTATAGAAACATATACAAGTCAGAGGAGTGTGTCACAGGACAAACACCTTCGAAGCAGGCTAATATTCTAACGGAAGTGATCTTGCGTTCAATCCTTCCGTCGCAAGGAAAAATTCTTACTGACCTGGTGAAGTAGGGCCTCACCAACACCAACAACAACGACCAAATATATCAGCAGCAGCAGCAGCAGCAGCATTTGATATATCAACACGAGCTGTATTAATCCATATCAAAATGGTTTCGTGAGTGAATCGTCTTCTAGATCAGTCCCATCCCTAAACTTCTCCGATTCGTTCACACAAAATTAAACCAGCTAAGCCAACTGATACGCTAACACTTCTTTAGAGAGAGAATGCAAAAGAAAAGTGAAAAATTTA
>JADWOT020000356.1:0-76000 GCA_036345935.2 Taenia hydatigena | reverse complement strand
CAGGTATTTTGAGAAGGAGCTATGGTTCATGCTGCATGGCATTATGCAATACGAGGTTAGAGGATTCCCCACACCTCCACATTTGGGTCACGACTAATCAATCGGTCCGATGATAGCTCTCAGTTACCTCCATTTCTCTAGGTCTTAGTTGTTAACGATGTTGGAATAAGCACCAGGCATAAAAAAGTTAAGACGGAGGTAAGTAAAGCGAAACTCTTCTTCACAGCTGCATCCCGTCCTCGTTGGGGAAGATATGCAACTGATTTGACGATTACTTGAAGGCGTACATTATTTGGTAGGGATCGCTGCATGTGCCTTGTTCTCACAACTATCTATGTATAAACTGTTGGAAAAGTGAGGGAAATCATTTGTAGAGGGAGAATGAGCGTGATAAGGCACCTCAAGAAATAAATCACGTATATCATTTCAAGCTCACTCCAACGTCTTAATCCTTTGAGTTGAGTGGCTCCACCGTGCGGCGTACTCTCACGAAAGGCAGGGGAACAAAGTAGCAAGAAAATCATTTTAGCGAGTTAGCAAAAAGTAAGGCAGAGAAGTGTAAATCAACGTGGAATATTTGCCACTAACTTGACGGTAGGGAACCTCAGACACCGCCCAATGACAAGAATGCTTGAGGGTGTGTGGATGCAAAGGCACATTCATCTCATCCTCTGCTTCAAACCTGTCGATTTAGTCAACCAAATCAACAGTCCTATCCTGAGCAAAATGAGATCTCATTTGGTCGGTCGCTTAATGGCTGGTTACTGTCTTATTTGATTTCAACTCGGCAAATTGCCTAAGTTACCTCACCCACTCACTCACCAACTCACTTCAAGACATTTAATCGCTTTCTTCCTCCGGTAGCTCCTCCACTTCCTTTCTTTTTTAGACTAAAGTAGACGTTTCGTAGTAGGAAGAGAGGAGTGGCACAACACCCTAATGGCATCCATCACAGCAGACGACTATGGGTCAGCGGAAAGGGAGGCAAACATGATGACGCGGAACATGGAACTGGCGAAAACTCTCACTACAGGCGGAAGCAATTTGTCTCCCTTGTCAGCAGGGTTTTATGTTATCTGTGCGGGCGCGGAACAAATGGGTCCATCAACTAGGGCGCTGCATTTCAAGTGGAAGCACATGAAAATGACGAACCTGCCTTTCCATGATGGTGAAGGTTGAAATCGAGGAGGTGCAGTGCTCCATCCGCGGTTTCATTTTGCTTGATTTATTTATGAGCCACCGCAACATCGAATAATTTTGCTTTTGAATATCATCTGCGGTATTGCGGATCCACTATTAATTATGACTCCCATGGTTATAGCTCGGACGATTCGAATTGTTAGTAAGGGGACTTACAGCAAAATTTGGCTTTCCTTGATGTTGCAGATGGTGTGCGATTTAGAGCAGATAAAATTACCCCTTTACGAAGATTTCATTATATGAGCTGTGGAAGATTACTAAAGAAATGAAGCTTAAAAATTATTGTCGCTAGTGCTTCATACCTCGTTCAGATAGGAATGCTTTTCAATTCGTTGGGTATTTTGTCGTGTTCTGCACCTTTACCGCTTTGATGAACACCACCTTCCAAGGCTGGGCATCGCTGCTTTTTGCTTTTTAAGGCCTTTGCTACTGCCTCCGTTGCAACCAATACAGTATGCAAGACGTGACACAACCCACGTAGGTGGAATTATTTAATGCCTGTAATGTTGGTGGTTGGACTCTTGGAAAGATTGCTTAATTGTTTCCCACTGGCGGGCTATACGCGTCTTACATAAATTTATCAGGCGCGATTTGAGCAAATGCAAGCCGAGGTAATTAAGATGTAACTTCAAATGTGACTTTGACGTGAAATCGTGGCTAAATCATCGCGTAGCTTTACCATGAGTGGGATTGTTCGTTACAGTTCATTTTGCTTCCACTGGTACAAAACTCTCTCTTCGAGCTGAAGTGGGTTTCGCACTCACTTTTGAATAGTGAGTACGAGATTTATCTGCAAGCGGCACTTTGAAAGCATTATTATCAAAACAAGATTATTAAACGTAGCTCAAATTGACAACGAAGACAGCATTATTGAGAACAGAAGCAGTTCATTTTCGAGCTGGAGACACCTGAGGTTAAGGCCAGTTACGAGGATGAAGCCCTACGCAATTGTAGCATGATAAAAGGGAACCAGCGAGGGTAGCACCAGAGAAGACGCTCACAGAAAATGGAGCTGTGTAGTGCTTACGTTCTTTAAAAATGCTCTGTAGGCGAGAGGCGAGGAGACGAATTTAGCCTGGCCGTGGACGCATGTGATGGCACTCCCGAACCTAAAACTTCCCAGTCGTAAATACTTTAGTCCAATTTTCGCATATCTGTCCCGTACTATAATGAAGATACGTAGAAACATCCAAACTTCTCATGGCAAGTGTAGCAGAAGGGAAGATTGGAACAGGAGGAACCATTTACAACAGGTGTTTTCAATGCTGATGTCGGCAGAAAGTACAAGAGCTTGCCTCGTCAATAAACGCTACAGCTATACCTACAAATGTTTAGTGGGATGTATCCAAAATTGCTTTTGCTTTCCGTGTCAATTTTACTTGCCTTGTATGCGATATAGCATTGTCAAATGATGATTAGTGTAATCTATACTTGCAGCGGAGTTGGGAAGTTCCAGTTTTAGATTTGAAGGTGACATTTGAGAATGGGTAGGAAACGTTGCTGTTGTGTCCCGTTTAACTTCAAAATAGAGTAAAATCAAAATGAATGCATTTTGCTGGATATGGGCACACGTGTACGAGTACTGATAGATTTTATTTCAAAAATGCTTACAAAACTTAATAACTTTGTTCGAGTCGTTAAAAGTAATGCATCAAGTATCGTTTAAGACCAAAATAAATACAGGTTGTATTTGTAATTTTAAGACACTTGTTTACTGCCGATCGCATGGTTTGTAAATTCCAACAAAACTTTAAGTTAATTAAATCGCTCATCACTTTCAAGGTCATAAGCGGTAACTGCTTTCCACCTCGTTGATAAATTGGACCCGTCGTTACGCAAAAATGTCCTAATTTTAGCAGAAGTGGACCGTATTTATCTTCCTTACCGGAAATCACTTAATAAAAGTGAAATTACGGGACATGAATTTCACTAGAATGTATCGAGTCTAGATGGAGCACAATTTGCTAGACATTAGTCCTTTAATTATTCAGCATCAAAATTCTGCCTCTGACGTTAACCTTCACACAACTCAGGTAAGAACGAAACGTACTTTTTTGTTTCTTATTATATTTGTCGTGTATAAACTAAAAATAGCCATTAACTAGATACTCAAAATTTACTGTTCATTCCCAAGACTTCAACCGCTAATGTGTAGAAACATTGATTTATACGATTTGGTATGGTACTGGTATCAGAAAATTTATGCAAAAATATTAGCTTTGTGGATTATTTAAAGCTGTAGGGTTATAGTTTAAAGCCTTCAAGGCAAGGCTAGAAAATGGCTTAATTATCAAAGAGCTGTTCACCGAGTTCCACCGTCATTGGAAAGGTCAGAATGGTATTATCATTTGACTGGTATCTTAGATCAATGCATACATAATGCATTACAGAAGTAAAACAATGCCAAATTAGCCTAAGTGCACTACGCACTAATTATTCTCACTTTGGTCTTAAAGTGGATCCAATAAGGCCCCGACTGTCAATCGCCTCAGTGCCAAAATAGTGGGTCGCCTCTAAAGCTAACATTTTGTGCTGTGCATTTGCACTAAGCGCGTGCATTAACAAAAAGTCAGGGAGCCCACACATTACAAAGTGCCATATTTTGTTCATTTTGATCTATAATTAATTGAGAGTAAGTATCAAATACTAGGCCACCTGCGTTCCCATAAAATCCAGTTTAAATGTAGGATGCTCGGCGCCTAGGATGAATGCAATGTAATGCAAATGATTTCAATACGAAAACTCGGATAGCATGAACACATATTCGCGGTCTATATTCTTACTTTTTCATTTGCAATCATTCAATTTTCTACTCAGCTGTTTTTTTTGATCGCTGCTAACTGTGATTTTCCCCGTGTTGTGCAAAAAAATTTGGACCGGCCTGAAAGCATGTAGATCCGCACCATGTTCTGTTTATTTAGACCCAGAATCAATTAGAATTATAGCACAGCAGTCGAATCTGTTTAGTAATTACTTACAGGATTTTGCGTATCTAATTATTAAAAGTGAGGTTTGGCCGATGTCAAGAGTGCCTAGGATGGCACATATAAATGGTAAATGTAAATCATCTATATCGACAAAGAAAGCTGAGAGTATGCGGCAATAAAGAGAAGTGTAAAAACGGGGAAAGGTTTGTGGTTCAGGTTTGGGTGGTAACGATGCAGTTGTGTGAGATTATAAGACAATGAAAGTGAAGTTGATTAGAATGAATCACGCAGCACCTTTTTAAAAAGAATAGCTTGCTTGAAGTAGTAGGATCATATTTCATGTTTCTCATTCACTTGATTTTACTTCTCATCAACAGCATTATGCAGAGAATTCACTCTTTTCACATCTGCTCTTGCTTCCTCTTTTTTCTAGACCACGATCCATCCGTGTATTACTCTCACCCCTCGCTTTATTTGCGAGCATTATTTTAATATTGTCGCCTCTTCTAGTGTGCTATTCGAAAAAAATGAAGTTACTTCCATTAAGCCAATCGCTTTATATTTTACTCAGTCACATGGCTAGATGGGTGGGCAAGTAAATTAGTGTAGGAGAGGATGGGAGAAAGTGGGAAAGAAATGAAGGACGCTGCATCACACCACCATATTTGCAAATTCTCACGTCTTCGCCTTATTTTCTATCACCCCCTGTCTCTTTCGGCTAAACATTCCTATTACTTCACTCCCACAGAAGAAGCGAATGAACCACAATTGCCACCTTTAACAAAAAATGGCATTCGTCCAGGCAGAGAATTAGGGTACGCATCAAAAAAGTCCTTTTTCTTGATTCAATAGCATTCTTTATGGGTATCGCCGATTCCTTGCACTAACATTCTACTACGCTTGCTGTGCCGCACTCCCTTTCCATGTCCCAAATATGCTTTGAATCCTTAAACAAGCGACAGCATCAGGGGACCTACTGATATGAAAAACTTGTAAAACAACTTGTCTTACCGCGAAAGCATTGTAGCACGGTGCGCATGACTAGGTTCGACTAGATCTGACTTATTTGGACTAAGTCAGTAAAAACAATATTCGCAACGTAGGCTAAATTGTGACAAGCTTGAGTAAGGCGCCTTATACGTTACTATTTGAGTCAGCCGCAGCACTCTAATTCGGCCTGCCTAACTAACTCCATACAACTCTACGCCATGTGGTCGTCTCTTTCTTTCTCGCAGACATTAGGGATTAAGGCACACGGACTAGAAGTGGGCCTGATGGCGTATTCGAAATGGATGGAGAGGAGTACTCTTGTCTACTTCTTTTTTCCCATATTCTATTCCAGCACATCTTCGGTGAGTGTCACCTTTGACTCCTACTACGCTCTGCAGGCTTAAATGCATTGCGTCTTGCACTATGTCACACTGTGCTCCTCGTGTGCAATTCATTCAAAAATGGGGGTGAGTTTTCTTTGCATTTTAGCTGCTTGCTTTTATTCTTCCACTTTATTGCCACGAGGACGTCTAGCACCTCTGCCTCCTTTGCGCTTCTCTCACCTCCCCTCCTACCTCACCGTCCGCCGGTGCCCTCTTTGTGGGGTCCCTTTCATCTCTCCACTAGTCTCAATCGCGATTGTGACATGATCAAACAATGCACAGATTCATAACTTAGATCAGACTAGCACAGGTTAGACCGGATCTGACTCATTCGTACTCTACCCAAAAGCAAATCTTGTTTTGGCGTGGCTATGTTTAGATTACCATTGATTCCATATTTATCTTCCTTTCTGTCGATTCAGATTGTCCTGCACCACTTTGCTTCACCTTAGTCGCATGCTTCTTCTCCTCCTTCACCTACCCTTTTAAGAGCGAAGGTAGTGGCGTTGCTTCTACTTCTTGCCTTGTAACTTGTTAACTAGTCAAATTCTGCATGCCTATCTCGCAATTCAATCCTTTTTTTTCTCTGTAGAGAATATTTCCACCTGACGCTCTGCAATAACGATTGAGAATGTGCGCTTTTACTCTAGACAGCCTGCTTCATTTCCGTTATGTATCCACGCCTGTTTGTTTGCCCGAGTTTGTGTGTGGTCATCGCCCACTTTTATTTTTGTCCTATTGCAGAGTAGCCTTAATCGGTGTCCCACGAAAACAAAATGTGAAGGCACTATCATCTCATCCTCGCCTATTAACTTGTCCTTCTAGTCGATCAAGTTGAATACAAAGAGGGCGCTGGCAGATGATGAGGATAGAGGAGAAGGAGAGGTGCGTAAGGGATCCAGAGGTGAGAGGCGTTCTCGTGGCACTAAATTGCAGCTGAGTGGCTAATTACATTCATCACTTTTAGCCAGTTGGTTGCTTGATCATCCGTTTTTACTCCAACCATGGACACTATCTGTCAGTGTCCAAAGTGTCCGACCATCGTGTAACAAAACAAAACCCTAGTAAATATTGAACGCAACTTGGTATGAATGACGTTTTGGACCTTTGATTCCGTTAAATGGACGTTGGGATAGATTGTCATGCGTATATCTTCCCCTTGCTTGATGACGGGTGTTTCAGGCCTTGTGTTTTCCGAAGGAAGTTAGAAAATCGTCAACCACTGCGCATCCCTATCCCGGTTTCTCGCATTTTTCCCAGCACCATGCACCTCGTTGTTGCTGAATTTTGGGGTGGAATGTCGGCACAAATGAAATTAATCTTAGCGGCCGCTGCTACGCGAAATGATCAATAAGGGCGACATTTTAACAGATGGATGAGGGATTGGTTTTTTTTGGAGACGCAAACAAGATAGCAATTGGCTATCATCCGCGTACAAGAATAAAGATTTGTAGAAGGGTAGATTTGTCAGTTGTTACTAGAAGTGATACGTGACCGGAGTGTACTCAACTTCGATCTACTTCTCATCAACCACCTCTACCGCCTCTCTCGATCTCTTCGTACCTCCCCCAAACTCTTACCTTGCTATTCCAAAGACACCAGAAAACCAAAAAAAGTATTAGAATTTTAAAATTAAGGGTTCATTATGCTCGCCTGCCACTAATGAGATCCTACTTAGAACTCACCTATCACGGTAGAATGTGCCTTTTGATAAAAACTGAGATTGCTCCCACAAAGTCGATTACTACATACTTCACTCGAATATGTGATTGGGTAAATGCGTAAATATAATGAACTTAGGGACACACGGAATAATAAGGGAAGGAAATAATAAACACAGCACTGTGCAGAGACATTCACAAAGGTACTTC
Source organism: Taenia hydatigena (assembly GCA_036345935.2). Taxonomy (NCBI): domain Eukaryota; kingdom Metazoa; phylum Platyhelminthes; class Cestoda; order Cyclophyllidea; family Taeniidae; genus Taenia; species Taenia hydatigena. The sequence goes on along the minus strand of JADWOT020000356.1, from coordinate 68,629 downwards.
ACGCAAAAAACTGTCAGAGATGCTCTTCTACGCCTACTGTCGTCTCCTCTTTGCGATGTCGTTCTTGCCATCTATTTATTCTTCAGTGCCTCCTCGCCTCTAGCCTCCTTCCATCCTCCACTTCCATCGCCTGCTTCTCCAACATTCCGCTACTTCCGACTTTCCATCCTGCCGCAACAGATACTTGTAGTAGAAATTAGGGGTAAGCTATGCTACCAACCCCATTCCTCCTCGTCTACTCCACCTTGTTATTTTCTCCTTTCTCCCTTACTTTATTTGCGTGCGTCATTCCACTGTTTTCACATCTGGTATTCAGCGCAAGTCACATAAGAAAGGAAAATTATGATTGAATTCTTCAAGTGTGGCATTTATAACAAAGTTTTGAGCAAATTCTATTGAGTCAAATCCTTTATATTTAATCAAGTCACATGGCTAGATGCGTGAGCATGCAAATCGACTCATGAATGGGTAAAAGAGAGTGAAAAACAGGGCGTGCTGCACCACATCACTGTGCTAACACATCTTTCGATGTCAATCCCCAATTCTCATCCCTCCTTCATTCCATTTCCACTGTTTCTCGTTCCCTATCTATATTCTAATCACCTTAATGTCTTATTCAGCTCAAAATTTATGCCACCTTGCTCCTGCGGAAAAATCGTATCCACTGCTATCGTCTTCCGTAGTGCAAGGCATCGATTTGTCTAAGCATAGGCTTGGGGGTGTGCGTCAGAAACGCTCCTTCCTTCTTTGGTAGTAAGTCGTCGACCTCCTTAATCAAATCCTAGCCCGCACTACGCTTACTGTGCTGATGCACAACAATTTTCCCAATATATACGTCTCACTTTGAAAGCACTGTGGTACGGTACGCAAGTTTAGGCTTGAATTGATCTAGCTAGATTAGACTGGGTCACAACAGGCAGGATTGGCTACATCGGATAAGTTATGACAGTCTTGGATAAAGTAAGACAGAAGAAGTTAGACACGCTATCTGATCTATCGTGCATGCTCCATCCTCAAAGACACCTTGCGCGCTGCCATTCAAGTCAACTCTAACAGCAATATGGCCCACTAAGTAGACTGGGCACAACTCCACTTTATGTGAGTTGGGACTATTTCTTCTTTGCAGACATTAGAAATCAGAGTAAGCAAGTAAGAACTTGGTTTGGTACAATCCACGAAATGGGTAAAGCGTAGCTTTCTTGTCCGCTCATTCTTCCTCATGACGTACTACAACGTACCTTATGAGAGTGTCTCTTCCTCTCCTACCACGCCCAATGGGCTCCCAGGTATTGCATCTTGCATCATTTCCCACCGTGCGTGCTCCGTGCATTCAACACAACAGAGGAAGGAGGAGTAAGCACTCTCTGTATTGCATTTTCTTACCTTTATTTTCCACTTTATTAACACGGCAAGGTCTCGCTCCTCTGCCTCTCACGCTTCTCCCACCTCCACCTCCTTCGAATCCAAAATCGATTCGTCCCTCCTTCCTCCAACCTTATCGTCCACCAGCACCTCCCTAGTAAGTTTTCTTTTATCTCTTCACTAGAATTACTCTTCACCGTGATGACAAAATCATGCAATAATACCTAACCAAGATCAGATTTGCACAGGATAGAGTAGATGTGACTAAAACTCACCGTGCCTGAAACCAAACCCTATTGTAGCATAGCCTAGCTTGAAATGCACGACATCACCTCAATTTTATCTCCTTCTGCTCCTCTTCTTCCACTCATATCCTCGAGAGGGAAATGAGCGCCTATCTCACTGTTCTCCTACATTCCTATTGTAAAGAGTTCCTCTACCTGGTGCTCTACAACTTCGAGTTTGAACGTGCGTCTGCCTCCTTAGTCCATCTGTGCTCGTTTTACTATACGCCTGTGTCTGTCTGTCTGTCTGTTCGTCTGTTCGAATCTGTGCATGCATTATTGCCCATTTTCATTTCCTTCCTTTTGGAGAATCGTCTTAATTGATGTCGCATGGAAGTAGGTAGGAAAGTGTGCGTGTGTAACTGATTACATATGAATGTAGAGGCACATTCAACTCACCCCTTCCTTCAAACTTGCCGATCTAGACTATCAAATTGACAGTTGCATCTTGGATGAAATATGATCTCCTCTGGTCGTTCATTAGATGGCTAGTTTGATGTCAACTAATTTAAACCCCACACTTTGGCATCACTCCCCCATCCACCTACAAACTCACTTCGCCACATTTGATCACCTTTTTCCTCCCGTGGCTCCTCTGCTTCCCTCTCCTCTTTAGACTAAAGTAGACCTCTCGTGGTGGGGAGAGAGTAGTGTTTATACACCCATTAAGTATTCAGCACAGCGGTCGACTTCGAGTTAGCAAGTACAAAAGAAAAACAAATTAAGCGATGCAGCACTTCATTCTGGTGTGAACTTTTAAAAAAGGTGTAGGCGATTTGTCTCTGTTGTTGATAGGAGCGCGTAACAAAGTGGCCAGGTAAACGATAAGATTCGGTGTAGGCGGCAGTATATTAAGGTGACAAATCTGCTATTCGGTGGTTGTGGGAGAGGCCATTGGAGAGTTGCAGTACCTCAACTCTATGCTGAGGCAAAAAGGAGGACGCCAAAGAAGAGCAAGCCTTATGCATTCTTCCCTTTGACATTTTGGATTAGATATAAATAAAGAAGAGGGATCAATATAAAGATTAACTAACTCGTTTTGGTGATGAGAAGGTAGATAGCCGCGCCAAGCAGACAATGTGGGCCTTCAAGCGCACAGTTTTATGCATCGACCATGAAACACCTCTCAATTCTCACTTACGATAATTTCAGTATTCCCCGGCGTGTGTTCTCGAGACTTCAAATTATGTAGATTTCGGGCACGGGTTCGCACTGTTCCATGTCTTATCCACAATATGACCATATTAATCTGACTCACACCATTTTAACAATGACAGCAACAGTGGATCCCACCTTTGACTCAACTGCCAGTAAATTGCATTGACCATCACACTAGCATTTTGATGAATACCGCACTAAGTAGTATAAACTAACAAACACAAGCCATCACTAAGGTGAACCAAGTCTCAAACAAAGAGATATAATCTAGAGTTATAAAGGAAAACAATTCGTGCAACACCAAACATGATGAAAGCTAAATAAAAAATGGAGAGAAAAGATGGCGCCTCATAAAAATTTGCCACCTGAAGAACCTTATTCAAATGAACGCTCAATGCATGTCGACCGGACTCTGCCTGTTACTGTTCCTCTTAAGAACATGGGATAACAATCATGGCAAACAACAAATTGGAGAGAAGCAATCAAAACTAAAATTGAACACAACGGTGTGACAAGGAGCACAGTGACATGCAGGTACTATCAAGGAGTCGCTTTCAAAACTGGATGAGAAATAAATTGGAGATGACATAAAAAATTAATCGTGGCGAGGAAGTCATTATGATTGCTAAAACTTAAAGGCCAAATGACTCAAAATAGATAGAAATAAGTGGGGATTATGCCTGCCAACATTCATAATGGTCAACATCTGTTACGTCGACATTTACCTATTGTCAATTTTGAAGACAACTGTCAGTTATACCAATAATGGTGGCTTGCCGACCCCATCAGGGTCCGCACAACTGTGCAGCTGCGTTATTGGCTGCCAATGTAATCCGTCTTTAGAAGATACATCTACAGCAATGTCACAATTCCATTAAGCTAGTATGAAAAATCTCGAATTCCTTTGTTTGAGCTGCACGCTACAGACCCCCTTTGCCGAGATACTGTGGAAGTGGCCCCTTTTGGTCTTGAAGACGAATACTTTGAAGTAGAGCTTACAAAGTTATGATTTCTATACAGGAAAAGCTTAGTGCCTTCTACTGTAATTTTCGTTTTGCGTGCATATTGCTGCGGCTACATTGAAAGACAATCTACTTTACATCAGCGTAACAGCGTCTTAGCTATCGAAGACTTCTTCAATTTCGCATACTCTCAAAGAGACTGAAGAAGAATTAATAAGTCCTATTTCTGTAAGTGCTCTGTACTCTGCTCATATCGGAAAGCGCTATCGGCTGGAGCCGACAGTAATTGAGCGTTCATCCAGTTTTAAGGAAAATGCGACTTGGGAAACAGAGGATTATAATAGCGTTTGCCCGCAAATAATTTGTAATGGAATCACCTACTTAAGCAATCACTCCCACTAGCGCTATATAAATGGAAGTAGACATTTCAGACCTGTTGGGTGGAGGACTTTATGACGAGTCCATAACTGACCAAATGTGGCTTCGATAACAGGTCTGTTCAAAATCGGTTGATTGGGAGCTCTATTGGACACTTTTATAAGGCCAAGATGGCACGATTCGATTCTCGCAACTGGCAGATTAATGATTCCACCTACAAACGAAATGAAAGGAAGGAAGTAATTGAGGTGAGAAAGACGAAGTGGAACATAACTTAATTATGACGGGGGCACACAAACAGAACTCTAGACACAGAATGTATGATTGTAGTGGTTTCCTTAGATGGAGATTATAAATGAAATGGTTATTGCTTTAGACACTGCCCTGTAGCGCGATGCGAATGGAACCCGCTTTCGGAAGTTGACGTCACCTCGCCCTAAATTGAACGCTTTTGTTAGCTCCTCTATCAGCAGAGTACCATTTGATAGCCAATTTGTTCAGTCTGTTCATTGTTGGTCTTTAGTAGAATGCCTCTCCTGTTTGAAGTTAATTCCTTACTGATTGTAGAGTTGCACAGCCAACCGCTTCATTATTGTACGAATAACCATGCACCTCTGCATAATCGAAAACTGTAGCGGCAGAACTGCATTTTGTAAGCCCTCCTTAGGAAACTCACATCTACAGTGAGAATTCCTATCCACTTTTGAACTGCGTCACTTCGTTTGACATCTAGACGGAATAACTGGGATAGGGAACATCGTGATTGATAAAAAGTGCAGTAGAGTTGAGAACAATTGGATGTGTTCCTTTGTCAGTATATGGGCAGCAAAAAAGTGGTCTTTACGCTCGACTGAGACTCCAGTGGTGAACATGACAATTGAATTTGTAGTTCGCAGATAGCGAGGAGTTATGATGTTCTTAGCAGCGGACCTGGGCCGAAGACTACGCTTTGCAGTGCGACAGCCTGTTCAACGCGCCTGTCCATTGCACGGCGTGCGTGCGTGTGGATGTGGTAGGCAGAGCTTCAACAGAGGTGTGTGTGTGTGTGTGTGATTGACCGGAGTTCCACCGTTGTTTAGGAACACTTAGCTTTCAGCTACCCTTGATTACCATCCAGATGACTCGAAGGTTGGTCCTAGCGAAATGCATGCTCCTATTCTTCCACTTGGTCTGTGAACATGTATATATAGAGTAAGTAAGGGAAAGAAGATTTTATTTGAGTAGCTAACGACACGTCCCTTCATCCAAAATTTCCTACAAAAAATAGCATTTATCTATCCTTTGTTCTGTGCTCTTTGAGTTTCTCTTGTTTTTTAACAGTACTTGTTTCTCAATTACAAAACAATCTCATAGACTGCAGCAGAAGCGCAGTTTGCATGCAGCCCTAAGGAGTATTCACATTTAATAGCGTCAGTCCATATGTGTGAGGTTTATTTAGTAGCTTACGTCCATTCTTAGATGTGTTTCCCGTTACTGTTTGCAATTTACAAAACATTGATTTTTTGCAATCGATTTGGTTTTCGAGCGCATAACAATGGTTTGAGCTATCTTTATTTGTAGTTAGTCTGCAACATATGGCTTCTCTGCATTGCATGATGCTTAAAATACTCAGCTGCTCGTTCTCCTCCAAAACAAAATAATGGAAAGCATACATAGTTGAGTAGAGAATCTAAGGTCTATTTACGTGCGTGATGTCGGATTTTCCTTCCTTGAGTCAACTTGAGTAAGCAAGAAATTGCGCTAAGGTAATAATTCAGCCGGAGAGCACTTAGACCATTGCTGGTTGAACTGTCGCTGTTTTATTCGCCTGTTAGGGATCTTATCAGCGGTAAAAATCGCCACTTAATTGATCGAGTGGTGAGTTATTCAGGGAAAGGGTCAACATCGCCTTGAGATTTTATTCACCTAAAGCCCTACTGGCAAACTGTAGCAGTTCCGGCATTTCTAGATGATGAGTGTTGCGCATTTCAAGCGGTAAACGATTGCCACACCATTGCACTTTACTTTGTGACCACAGTTTGCTTTCTAGGATAAACTCTTAGGTGGTATTCATATTTGGGTAAGGAGCTTACATTGAGCATATGCCGAGGCCCGATCACTGCAAGAAACGTTTAAGTGAAACCTTAATTTTGCATGTGCGATTGTAATGGCAGGTGTCTGAGGTTAGCTGCTGCTCTTTTACAACGTTTGTTAATTGGATGGGCATGGCTCACACACCATTAGTCGAGATGGCAACATGCGATAACTGCGGTGCTCTAATCACAGTGCGAAATTAAGGTGTTCGGCAGCAATAAATAGTCCAAATGGTTCAAAGATGGCTATGCGCCCATCAGTACGCATCCAAGTCTTCATGTTTCGTGTCTACTCTTCCAAGTCATTTCAGGACAACTAGCGTGCAGAACCATTTTCTAGAGATCCAGGTTCAGCTTAAAACCTGTGATTTTACAAAGCCACAGAACTCTACCTGTCATCCGCAAGCTCCTGTAATCAGGCATTAAGCCAGCCTTACTCGCCTAGTGATCAAAGGCTGGCAGTCGAGCCGCTTAAGGGGTTTAGTTGCAATACTGAGTTGTTAAGAAATCCTACTTCCAGTTAGTACACGCAATAAAGAATACGCAGATCCAATCGCAGTTTAGTCAGAGGCATTCAAGCAATGAAAACAAAGGACGCACAGCATCTCACTTTTACCATCAAGGTGAGGCTAGCTACCTAAAGTGGGTATGCTCGTACGAATTAGCATTTCCATTACAATTTTGTATTTCGGTAAGTCAAAACCTGGAATATAGGCGCCATTGTTTTGGAAGGCAGTTGCTGCATACAAAGGTTTGATTCTCTTTCCTGAACCAAAGCGTTTTTCCCTGGCCTGAACATTTTACCTCGATGATAATTTTAGCCTCACCGAAATTAAAATTTCAACGTTTATAAGAGAATCAGCATTCATTGCATTGTGTTTATGAATGCCTAGCTGAGGTCCTCTTAGACTCACTTTACTTTGACAGCTAAAATATGATTCCGCCAATGATGTTTTTCCTGTATACTTGCATTAATTCAAATTTACTTAATACGCAAATGCAAATTTCATTTTTGGAACTACTTAAAAAGGACTCCTCTTTCAATTGTTCGCTTATCTGTAGGCATATTTTACCATAATTATTCTTTAGACTACAATGGATATAAGAGGTGATAATCTACCACCCAGTAATGAATTTCAAGTCCTTGTCAGCTCTTTAAGCTTTTAAAGTGATACAAAGAAGAGGTTGCTGATGCCAGCAGTGCAGTGATCACAAAAGACGCTTGGTTGCGACAACGAACCGATTACTCAGAAGCATTTGATGAAACCACACGCAGCAACCACACGCATGAATTTTACCAAACGCTGGTGCTGTCTTGCAGAGAACAGTTAATTGCAAAGGAAAATTCATGTCAGACAGCGTCTACTCTTGTCTAAAAAGGAAAAGAAATTGAATAAAACTAAACTAACCACGGCACACCTCTTATTAACATGATTGTTCTTTCCTGTCTCCTAAGCCTGAATTTTTGTGCAATCAGCACTTTAGTCTAGACAGCTTAAGATCAAGTCCGAACTCGTAAAGCCTCATTATTTATTAAAATGCTGGTGCCAGTGACTTGCCTGTGGATGCTGTGACTTCAATAACTGCATGTATTTGAGAACCGTTCCCATTTTCTTAACCCAATCTTTCTTCGCTTTACCTCTAAACGGTCAATTCCATACCTAAATCACTACCTTTATTTATGATGCATCCAGTTAGTCATCCATCCATCAGTAAACACTCATACACATCCAAACACGTCAGTTTGTCTATTTTATTGAAAGAAGTCATAGCATTGTGCCCATATTTACTCATGTCGTATTAATCTGTTTAGAAAAGTCTTGGCGCCTCCCAATCCTCTTTCCTACTACTAATCTCGCATCTGTTTCATTTGCATTCAACCAAACGTCCATCTTTTTTAAAACAGCCCTCATTCCAAAATTTGCAGTGATCGCGTATGAAGGCTATTAAAAGTTAAGAAGGTGGTAACGAAATGCATTAGAGGTTGTGTTGGTGCTAATGTGTAACCTCGACTTCCTCAACCTTCCGCTGGTCGCTGTTGCTTACGATGTGCGCGTGCCACTGATAGATAAACGTTTTCGAGCCATTCGTGACAGGCACTCACTTGCGATTTGTGGTCCTCTTAGTGTCTATTGCTCGTTTTTCGTGTATGTGTATGTGAGTTCCTCATCTGATCAAAATATACGCCTTTCTTTGACTAAGCTTCTCCACTTCTTATTGCATAGGGATTATCTGGACGACAAAGTTTCAATGCCCCTAGTTCAGAATACGTGATTTGTCGGGAATTCAAGGCAAATTTTAAAAAAGTCTACGATTAAACCGTAGCATTTCTTGCTCTGGCAGCAACGTCATTCATCTATTATGGTGATTTATAATGGTAGGGCCATCACTGACATCGAGCAGCCCATCACGTGATGCGAATAAAGGTAGCTAGGCCTTAAGAATGGGCTCTCAAAATGGTATTAATCTTAATCTTGTATTCTGTTGCGTAGTATTGACTTCTGTAGCAGTCATTTATTGCTGCTCCGGTCATCACTCGTCTAATGACTGGGGCGAGCATTTAACTAACTATTATGTGAAGGGATTTTGCCAGGTAAAACGAAGTTTTCGCTGCCGAAGATGGGTTTGTGACGGATGTATGCGGGAACCCACTTAATCGAGGCCTAACTTGAATCATTTTAATGCGCAATTGAAGAACGTAAATAATGGCTCCTGCTGTTACTAAAGTACAGCAGGCAAAGACGTGTTTGTACCTTGAGAGGGAAAAATGAAGAGAGCAAGGTACGCTTAAGGAACGTATTTTTAATTCGATTGTCCAGTTGTGATTTTAATTACATTTAGTTAGTGCAGCCATTCTACTGTCTATGCCTTAACAGCGATTCCAAGCTGGGAGTGGATTCTCTTCCTACAAACGCCCTACTCATACATCAGCAGGTGGAGGTGGATTGACAGACAAGTTTGCACAACGCTGTATTCAGACGAGTCACCTCCACGCACTGCAGACATTTGCAAAGCCGTTGAGCAGCGCTTTAATTAAATGCAGTTTGGGCTTTAATTCTCACAACTTCGAGCTCCTTAAGATGTGTATGAAACAGTCAGTTGCCCTATATACAATTCAGTCTTGGCAAAGCGGAGCAGAGCTCCTTATCCAGTGCATCAATTGGGTACCAACAGCAATGCATTTCTCAAAATAGTAAATTCCACCCGTCCCACATCGGTGTGCGTTCAAACTCACCGTTATCTCCCTCAGACACATACCTTTTATCCTTCTCCGGATACTGGTAATGTAGTACTTTGTAGCGATTCGTACGAGAAAAGCCTGAGTAAAACACAATTTGCCGTGTTCGACTGCGTACTCTATGTACTTGAGCTTTCACTGTTTCCAAGGCATGGCTCCAGCATTATTACCAAACTACTAGCCATATTTAGAACCTTGTCGCCCACGCACACATTTGGAATTGTAATTATAGACGATGTGAGGAACAAGGAGGAAAGTGGGATGGACCTCTTCATGGATTATGCGAAGGAACTCGGCTTCGTCAACAACTCCTCTCTAATGACTGCGCCTATGAACTGGCGAATTTGGCACGCCAGAGATAGTGGTGTCCACATTACAAATCGCAGGGACATATTTAAATGGGCGTGCCAAGATGTAATTTGGAGGCGGATGCAGGAATCTGTGATCTAATTATCTGCGGCACTATGCGAAATGCTCAGCTTTGTAAACAGGTTCGTTCATCGTGTTCATATTTAAATGAATACAAGCCTTCTTGTCTTAGACCGCTGTTTTGCCTGTAGTGGGATGAGAGAGGTCTGGTGTCTCTCACGCAAACTAGGACTTGAACAGGAATCCTAGCCCAAATTAGGTTTCATACTTGGAACAGAGCGAAATTCCGCTCAGTTGCCTGATGTCATTTTGTGATTAAGGGAATGCTAAAATAATGCGTGACATAGTAAATAGCTTTTCCTGCTCCCATTCATCTGTAGATTCGAATCCTACCTCGTTGTCAACTACATCGACCTCGCCTACTGTCACTTTCAAAGTAGAACTGTAGGTTCAAACATTTGCGTACGAGTCGGCAAACATTCTACACCTTGCTGTATTCACTTTGCTTAGCGTCAGTCACTTATTCGTTGGTCAACTTCAACCAAACACCCCATCCGATTGCTCATGTACCTGTCTTAGGCCCGAGTCTGGGCCAATGCCCTTTAAAATTCTCAATTAAATATGTCCGAAAACCTACACAAGAATGAGACAAAGCTGCAGGGGCTTCCTAGGTTGCTTCCTCTTTTCCAATTCATAGCAGTCACTTCCACTCTACTTATCTTACAGTTTTGCATGCTTATCCATCAGAGAGTACGTGAGTATCCATGCCCTAAAATGTCAAGATAAGCAGGTGTCATTATTATATTCGTCAGTGATCGGACCACCTAACGTTTCCCAAAAAAATTTACACTTCCATGAGGAACAGTGATTTGTATCCAGAAGTCCTTTAACAAGCGGAAACGCCATCAGCAAATGGAAAGGCACAGACGCAGTAGCTTAGTTAGATAGTATTTTAATAGGACAAAGCCATGGAATTGCACGCGCTTTACTTAGTGTCCATTGTCATTTGCTTGGTTTCAAAATGCGACCTTTTTTTCTTACTAGATGATTAAATCTTACGTTATATGTGCGTTTTTCTTGTCGAAAAACTGTTTCTTATGTATGGTTATGAATTCTTTCTTAAGCTTGACGCCTCTGCATTCAAATATGCACAGAGCAGAGTTGATGGAGAATATAGGGGACTGGCCACACGTTAAAATTGACTTTGCACAGTCATTTCCCCCCTCAGCTGTAATGAAAGAGCAGAAGCTAAGTACGAATTAAATAACCAGGGAAGATTATGGGAGTATTTTGGAGAAAAAAACATTCAGAGTGTAGCTAGGAGAGAAAGAGGCGAGGACATGAAAACCTTTGCCTAGGAATGCTTGCGTCAACGTCACAGGACCCTATGCAGTGGTACACGGTAGTGAGGAGCATAGTCATGTCATCTTTGGATAAAGTATTGCAAATGCACATTAATTTAGAGGATGCGGTGGTGCAAATCGCTTAGAGAAATCGAATACTGAAGCGTAGATTGACAAGGTGGTATAGGATCAGAAGATCAAAGTAAGAACGGTAGGGATTGAAGTTTGCTGGGCTGACTGGTTTCTGTGGATGAATAGGCAGATAAGTGCGGAATGCTAGGACTTCTTTTAAGAGATTATTAATAGTGACTTGTGTAGATATGCATGTTGATAAATGAGGAGGCGGAGTCGTAGACGAATGCAGGCAAATGGATAAAGGAATAAGGCAAAAGTACCGAAGAATGCGTGGGAAGAAAAAAATATAGAGAGGTAACAAGAATCACGGCGCAACTATATTTTAACGGGAGATGGATAATCCATTTAGCCCTTTCTGGGTGCACGTGTGATAGGCTGATTGCAAATCCGGCCGGATGTAGGAAGTGGCAGAGTGACTAGTGATTTGCATAACCAAGATCCATGGTCGTTACATGGTGGAATGAATGGAGCCAATTTTCACAAATGAATGAAAGAATAAAACATGATTGACTTAAATTGATGATAGCCATTTAAAATATCTGTGGTCTCCCTCCGTGGTAACAAGGAAGCGAATTCGAGTTGTCTATAATCAGGTCTTGGCTCTCATTCTCTTAACAAATCCTACTGGCAGATGCTGAAGAATGCGTAGAACTGAAGATCTATTTGAACACCGAGGAGAATTTCAATCATCACGAGCTAGGTATGGGACACTCATGCACTCGTTCAGCCATCGTGCCTAAGAATCAAGAAGCCATAGCTTATCAGATTTGGGTCCCGGGTGCGCAAAGTGCGGAAATCGGCACGTGACAAAGAAAATGAGCTGCCAATGGGACTCAAAGTTCAACTGTCCTCTAGCTAAGTGGGACCGTGACTCTGTTACATGTAAACCTTTAAAATCTGCTACCATGACCAGATACGAAAAAGTTTCATGGTCTGATAGTGACATTTAAAGGCAAGTTGAACGTTTGACGCCACGAAGGCTGCAGAATAAGCACTCTTGCTGATATCCCTTCCGACCCGCTGGCTCGGACTGAAATTCTTCGCCTTCCTTGCGTATGATACGGAAATTAATGCAGGGGGCTAATGAACCGCCAAAATCGCCGTGTGAGGGAATATGAGGTAAGCAGATGATAACACCGGCTTCAATTTTTATAACAAGATGTTTGGAAGAGGGCTATCTTATCCGTTCGACCTTAAATTTTTCTCCAACATGCACATACTTTTAAATAGTAATAAAGAAGGTGACGGTGTGAGTCAAGCTACACATAGACAGGATGTTTTATTAGTAGATTAATTTTGGCAGAATAGCTTGTGTTCTTTCGAGATACCCAAGGCTCTTACCACTCCTTTCATGCACTTGCATCTCCTTTTTCGTTGACCTGAATCCCGCCTCGTTGCAGGCTGCATCTGTTCAATATATTCTTGACTTGAAAGTAGCAGCATAGACACAGAGTTGTTGACATGAACTGGCATATACTGTATGCCTTGCTGCACTCACTTGGATTAACTTTAGTCACTCGGTTGTCTTTCATCTCTAATCAAGCACTTCATTTGATTGCTCATTCTCTCGTCTGTGCCCGCGATCCAAATTAGTACTTTCTGCAATTCCTTGTTAAAGGCCGCTGAAATCCTTGTCAATAATAAATTACTATCATTAAGTTTTACTAATTCTATTTTAGTTTTGTAGTTTATAGCAACCACTCCCATTCCATCTACCCAACAGTGTGTGATTCTTGTCCACCGGTGTGTGCACAGAGTTCTGTGCCCAAAATAACAAAATATGTAGGCATTATTATTAATTCCTGAGGGAATAATACTTCTACGGGGAAGAAAGATCTCAGCTCCGAGTTCTTTTACAAGTTGTTTAGTATTAGTCGTAACTTACTTGGCTTCACAATGCTGCCATCTTCTGCCGCTAAACGCTAATCTGCTGTTATTAATGTAGTCTCTTTGGAGGTTAAACCGTTTCTTCCATGTTTTTACTGCATGCCACCCACTTTATGATGCTAGGTGCCTTTACAGTCAGTCATGCATGGAACACAGTCGAAAGGGGACATGAGAGATTGCTGACTTGCTCTTTTGTAGACTAACTGCATGTTAATGACCGATTTTTTGCACGGTCATTTCTCCTTTGCTTACAATGCAAGAGTCTTGGGCTCACTAGAGTCTGTCTGCGATTCGTCAATCAACAGAGGTGATGCAGTCGCATTGTTGCTCGATCTGACGAGAAAGCTATTGACATATGCCTTGCTGTTGATTAACATTCTGTACCCAATGATCGTGTGTTCACCGGCAATGGCGTGTGACCGACGTCATGCGCACTTAGGGCACAAGTACGTTTAATGGATGGGTGAGTGGTAAATGAACGACACTTGTATGAGAAATAACTTTGTACAGGTACTTGTTTAGTGGATGAAATGTGCCTGTGAATGAGTCAGCAAGTCCAGTAAAATAGGAAGACGATGAAAATAATGATGGACACCAGCAGTAAACATGGATGGAAATGTGGGAGCATGTGCGGTGGATTGCATGGCAGCTGCACAATTTTCGGATGATTTATGGCCGCAGTTGCTACAATCATTGATCAGTCTTGCTGAACATAACCAGAGGTCTTAGGCACACCTCGCCGGATCTACGTTTGGACAATAATCGTGATTGCAATGATTCGAAAAAGTTTGCAAATTTTTCTTTAAGAGCTTTTAAACTGCATGGAAAGCGTAGGCTATAATCTCACTATTTCGTCGAATTGCGTCGCATACTGTATCGTTACCTGTCACTTTATTCTACTAACTGTTCCGTCATCTCCTTTTTTTGGAAAATCGATGGCCTTCAACCATCCAGCTGATGAAGTGACAAGTTACAAAAAACGTCCTGTCCATCCACAAGACATACAGGCCAAGAACTCGCAGGCAAAGAGAAGAAATGCTTCCTCTAAACCGCGAACTGGATATTATTAATGCTGACCTCCTTTTTGTGGATAATTCGATGCAATGACTTCTTTAAAATTACTGTTAAAATGGCTTGTGTAGATGTGTATGTAGACAGATGAAGAGTTGGAATCGTGGACGAATACAGATAAATGCTGTGATGGAATCACGCAAATATGCAAACAAGCACGGCGATGGGTATGGCAAAGCTTATATAGGAAAAGTGCTAAGCGGAACCGTAGTATAATCCTCACTTCAGTAAACCGTAACTTTTAGTAGCCTGGCGTAGTATGCTGGGTCGGAAGCCGCCTGACAGCCACTGTTCGCATACATCGATGACTGTTTTCTACTCATTCACCCAGCTCACCTTAATTACAAGTGCACTTAAAGCGACAAAAGGAAATAGTAGTCCAAGCTTGCACCACTGGACTGCTTTATTTGTGAAATTAAACAAGAATGACTTTCCGTACAGTAATGACTACTAGCTCTTCGGTTTGACGTTCGTCTGCTTTAGTGTTTAGACATTATTCGCTACTGCCCTAACGAGAAAAATCTTGGAATCTGCATTTATCAGGAAAGCTTAAAGGTTAAAACTTGGCAGTATTTTCAGAATTGCAGCAAGAATATAACGCAGAAGATGTAGAGGTGATCGCGGGGCATGTAAACAACTGCGAAGCCTATTTGAAAAAGCATTGAAAAGCAAATATAATTCCAGAAATTGTATAAGAAACAAGCCAGTTGGATGGAACATCCCTTTACCGCAAACCAGATATCTGCAATGAAAGCTGGTAATCCCGGTGGTTGTACGCGTCCATTGTAGGTCCCCTTTTTGCCTCGTTAATCACTTAAAGTCGCTCCGATTATTTAGCAACAAATGCGAATGTGCCTTCGGCTATGAGTGTGGCAGACCTATTGCCTAAGACAGACCGTGGCAATCTGGATTGTTATCGACACCTCCCGCTCAACATACGCCAATCATACGACAACAGGTCAAGCTGACAGAGTGGGTTACTTTTGCTTTGGTCAGCCTTTAATCTATGGCAAGAACGTGAACAGAGAGAGGCCAAAATTACCGGCTATCTAATACCATTGAGATATTAATTCTGCGTATCCAACTTTAAGTTGGTAACTAGGAAAACTGGATCTTGAGGCAAGTTTCTTTGCAAATGGAGACCAAATTAGACCAATACTGTAAAGGGATTGGTCATGACACAATCAAGTTAATAAAAAAATTTCAGTTTACTACCTACGAGTTTATCCTCATGTAGATGCACCTCTGTATCAAACATTCAGCGCGGTCGTATTTGGAATAATATTATCGCAGGGATCCAGTAGATGCAGACCATTTTTTGGCCACAAATGTACGCCTTCAATATTCTGTGGTAATATTTTCGAAACTTTGCAAATTAGCACATCACCACTCCCGTCGTTCTCCTGCTAGGATTGCTTGAACTCCATAATTTATTAAATGTCTGCTTTTGCTCGTAGAATCCCCATGGCAGCAACTCCAATGATCCTATTAGTTTAGCGCTGTCCCTGTGCTGCTAATTTTTATTTATTTTATAATCTGCTATCACTTAGCAATATCGTTGCAATGCTAAGAGTCAAATTTATCGCTTAACTCTGTCTATTTTCTGGTATTAAAGCGTCTTCAGAGTAAAAGCATTGACAAAATATTAAGAAAAGTAAGGATCGGCATTACATTTTTGCATAAGTTACTAAACGTGAAGGGAAACTGAACATGCGTTCGAATACAAATCTCAGTCAAAGGGAAACCAAGGTGTTCGAAGAGGATGCTGATACTTTGCATACTATTTTATTAGTATTATGAGGCAGTTTTTAGTAACAGCTGCATTGTATTACACTCCGCGCAGCGTTAGGCAGCCTCCATATAAAATCGTGCACAGTGCAATACAAAAAGCGGACTAAAATAAAAGCGATCCATGTAGATGTTACTAATACTTCGTTGGTAAGTTGAATTCTTGAACTATGGTAGACTGAACCACGCTCCCTGTTACTTACTGAGAGAAGTTAAGCTAAAACCCTTTTTTTACGTTTGCCTAATTTAATTCACTGGCAAAGGTAGAATTAAAGATGCAACAGAAGTTATCAACATAAATGCGATCAAAAGATCTTTCTGACCTCCTTCATATTGTGGGCATTTACGGCCCCAATGGTTCTGCAAAGCTTACAGATTGCAGTGAGGCGTACGTCCTGCCAGCCGTTATGGATGAATTGTGAAATCTCGTGTAGCAAATCGCCTCCTCGTCAGGTGGTAGTGGAAGTTGTTTGAGTCGGCGCTACATGTCCATATAGCAGAGCATCCTCGAGCTAGCAAAAGCACTTATTTTGCTGCAGCAAAATAGAGTCAAGCTCCTTCATAAAAAAGCTAAAGCGACGGAAATCAAATGTCCTACCTGCGCTACGGGTATCTGTCTTTTGCTAATGAGGCTAACACTACGTGGTTTAACTACAATTTCACTATTTTTGTGATTCGTATTTCGGACTTCGGCCGCAATCACATGTGAGTGGTTGGAATAACCACAAGTAGCAGAGGCTTGAAATGCATCGTTTCCACTCAGTGAGAATACCAGAAGTTTGCCTAAAACATTATACTATAAAAGCCCTACTTTGGATAATAAACATCATGTTTAGTTTCCACACCCATTCTGCTAAGGTTGTTTTAGCAAATTCCTTCTGCTGGGCTTTTTACCCACTTACAAATCCAAATTGATATTTGGTCAAAAGTCTTTCCAGTTGACAAATTAACTGCGCGTGACGTTCTGTTAAATGCATTTTATAATTAAAGATCTACGGTAACATGTATGTCTTGCACAACTATCGATTGTATATTTATAATTTTAGCGTCCCGGGATCTCCTCGAATGTAAAAGAAGGCACAATACCAGGGCAGAATACATACATATTTAGAAAGCCTACCCGTTGAGAACATTGTGGCCACTCAAGTGGCATAAGCCGAATCCGGCAGTCAGAATAATCAAATTATTACAAAGCCCCTCTCTTCTTTTGAGCGTCTTCCCTAACGCTCCTCTTGGTAGACCCTTCGCGTCGGCCATCACAACGTAATTGGTGATGAAACAAAAACCCACCAGCTAAACGTGCTAGTACGGCAAAACAGATTAACGCTGAGTTTGGCGCCAAAATAGTAACTTGTCGTCAGTTCGATGGTGGTTATTTAAATGAGCAGATAAATTGCGGATTGGCTAGAGAGTTTTGCAAAGACACCTTCGCAGTAGTGATTAAGAGGATTTCTGCCCAGCGGATAAAAAGGGAGAGTGATTCCTACAGTCTGCCATGCAGACACACAACTGCTCTCAACTATCGCTATGCCAGCGGATATATTACATGTTCGAAATATGTATGCGGGTTTCATTTTCCAATGCCAAGTTGATTGGAGGCAGGTTATTTTTGTGGTTGTGCTTAAGCAGATCATAAACCAGATGCTTATGTCTTTTTAAGTGCACTTAGTAGAGAAGAGACATGCACACAACCACAATCGTCTGCTTGACGCGAAGTTCAATTACGCTGGCGCAGAGTGAAGCTCTTCTCTCAGTCCCCTGCACCCCTCCCTCCCTCTCTCTTCTCCTCCTCCTTCCCTCCTCTACTTTTATGACATTATTGGTTCACTTTATCGGCCACAACGAATCATCTCGTCTCAAGAGCGATCGCAAGAAAAGAAGGAGAGAACAAAGACAGCGCTACATAACTTACTGATTACATGCATGGATTTTGTGGGATTCGACGTATTTCCATTCGCGCACTAAATACAAACGTGCTTGACTTTGGGGTTTGCATCTTGATTAATGTTGGGTTAAGTGATCAAATTACTTAAAGCATTTTAATTTCATGTCCAGGCTAGAGTGGAATATGTTTGCGGAACTCTTTTGAATCATGCATGCATGTGTATAGAATTTCAGTACATATTTTACAAACTTTCCATGTGTTTAGCATGAATGGACAAAACGCGCATCATGTTCTGTTAAATGCACTTTATAATTGAAGACTTACGGTAGCATATATGTTTAGGGCAACTAAAAATGTATATTTATGATTGTAGTGTCCCAAGATCTCTTTGAAGACGAAAGATGGCAAAATATACATATATATATATATATTTAGGCAGCCCACCAGACGAGGACACTTTGGCCACCAAAGTAACCGAAATCGAATCCGACAGTCAGAATAATTAAACTACTACATATCCCCTCTCTTCTTTCGAGCGTCGTCAACAGCGCTCCCCTTGATAGACCTCCCGCGTCAGCCATTACAGCATAATCAGTGCTGAAAAAAAACATTCACGAGCTAGCCGTGCCAATTATCGCATTCCGAGCGCAAGTAAGGAGATGATTGACCACAACCGTGCTGAGCTCTCTTAGCAGTTTAAATGGATATAGAATTTCATTCAGTTTGGCAACTAACTTTAGACTAGGAAGTTCCGTCGAGCATAAGCTTGTTCATAGGGAGAGGTCAGAACACCGGTCTCCTTAAGCAGGTATATGAGGGCTATCTCCGCAACGAAACATTTCCAGGTGGTTCGCCATTTGTGTCGCTTTGATCGTTAATAGTTTACGTGCGGAACACGGAGATGGAAGAGATGCCGAAGGCGGACGTCGGTCTCAGCGCTTCTCACATCCGTAACACATGCACTCCTTTCCCACCGCTTCAGTTTGTCACAAGCGCTATTAATCGGGGTAGAAACCCATTAAAGTCGGGTGCGCCTTCCGATGCTAATAATGTGGCGTCCCAATACTTCCTTGAAAAGAAAAGAAGGCATGATACTGGAACAGAATATATATATGTTTGACAAATGGAGGCATCGAGGCTACCGGTATAGCCCGGTGGACATCCGTCCCGACTAGGGCGACATGGTTACCTAAGTAACCGAAACCGGCAGTCAGAGCAAACAAGGTATTACAGTCCTCTTTACTTCTCGCATTTTGGTAAACTTGGTTATAGTATTTTTGTGGTTTAGTGGATGCTTATTTCACGTTAGTAAAATTGCCTACCAATGCGCTCGTTTGTTGGTGAATTTGTATAGCGCAATTGATCTATGCACCAATGATTTTCGTATATTGTGCATTTTTTCTATGCCATTGTATGTATGTGAGAATGCATCACATGCGCGTGTGTTTGTGTAACACATTAGCTACAAATATATGCATGTAGTTGTGTTTGATATGTACTAGAAGGGACATCGATGTGTTATACCCCTAACAATGACTTCTGACAAGCCTTTCTTGATGTTTGGATGCATTTGATTGGTGCTGGTGGCTAAATCCAAAGACAAGCATGTGTCTACTGATGTGTAGATGCAGCACCTTGCTCGTGTGACCGTTAACATGAGCGTGCATTCATTAGTGTTTGGATGTAACATGCACACAAATATGCGGGTGAAACTGACTGCAGATGTGTACGTATTTACTTGCGGATGCCTAATCAGCGATGTTGGTTGGAAATATCTGTTTGTGGGTAATGGGTGGGTTGTTTGCTTTAATCTCAGCTGTGATGGAGGGACCACTTGGGTACGCCTTCTGCCTTCGGCGAGCTGACTGTCCTCTGGACCGTGCCGGTGGTCCCTAAGCCCTGCTCGGACATCGTGTCCTATTTCGTCTGCAGACATGTCACAAGACACTGCTTATATGCCTGTAACATTTGCAAAATCGCTTGCAAATATGGAATTCTGAGTCATCAAACACTTATTATGTGCAGCGTTTCGTGGAAGGGCAATTGTCCCGAACAATGGAAGGTTCCCAAAATTTTGCAATTATATTTTGAATCCCTAGCCAGAGGTTTGGATTCTTCCCATTTGGTGGAGGCAAAGCATCACCCACCCATTACTTTAAAAAATCGCCTACTGTAAATAGGCTGACAAAGTTCTATAGTAAAGAAATCTCAGATGCATTTTGTCGCTTTAAAGTACAAAGAGAGCTGCTAAATTCTGATTCGTGTAATTAAGTCAAGGTAAACCTGCCAAATTAGACTAAAGACATCTGCAGTCCCAGAAGGGCAGTCGTATCTACATTCTTAGAACCTCAACTTCAATCCTGACCTCTGAATATTCCAGGCGGTCGTGCTTTCCCTCAGCGCAGCCTTATAAACTCTGAATGCAATGATAACCACCCAATTAGTTACTACAGCTATAAGTAACTAGATCACTCAGAAGAAGGCTCATTCTCCGCAAATTTTAGCCCTACATCTACTAGACATGACCGTGCGGTTATCTTGACGATTTGCACAAAAACGCTACATTGTAATAATTGTTGACAAAACTTGTGATCTGAGATGATCCATCCTGTAGCCTGATTCATTATAATCACCAAGTGCGATTAGCAGAGTCATCAGAACTCTGATTTGTCTCTCCATAACTGAACAATCGTTCGATGAGATTGAAAGTGGCAGGATTCATGGAGAGTGGATCAAATATAAGACGTTGTGGCAGAATCACTGATTATGCCCACGTCTATTTAGGACCGCATAATGAAATGTTGTAAAATCGTCACCTCTGTGGTGCATGACAGCATAAGGATGGTACTCCACAGGCAAACAATTTAAGTCAGTCGCGTGTGGGATTGCACCAGGTGAGTTAGGGTTATTCATTTAAAATCTCATCCTTTGACTAAATTTGGTGGAGTAAATATTGCGAAATTGGAGAAAGCAATATCTGCGGTAAAGTCCTTGTATCACAGCAAATTCAACATTAATAAATGGGTTCCATCACAACCTAAAGCGCAATTCATTTTCACGTCATAATTTCGCAGTGTAGGAACACAACAAGTGGCAGAGATGCGCAGCCACCCTATTAATGACATTAAACGGGATTGTAACGAAAATCGCACCAAATTTGCTTGCTTCATACTGTGGCTTTGGCTATTTCATTCTTCCATCCCAAACAATGATTGCTGCAGCAAATGCGTTCAGTTTAATCGGCATTTCCATTTCTGTGTGTCGAATTACTTTTTGAAGCTATTTTAAACAAAATAAATCATAAGATTTTTTTATCAAAAGACAAATGTTATTTTTAGATTTGATGCTCCTGGCTTGAATTGTGTTAAAGACTTAAAGCAGATCTGTCTTGTTTATGAGTGCACTGAACAACAGCGCATTCATCTCCTCGACTTCATTACTTGTGCACAAGCAGAATCGCCTACTGCTTATGAGGATCATGGGTATATCAAGGTGCAGCGAAGGCATGCAAAAGTGTTCGCAAATTTAGTTTACATTAGACACTTACCAATCTTTCATTTTATCGAGCTTATTAGTTACTAACTTAGGATGCGGGAAGTGACAACTTACAGCACATGCAGTTCCGCGATTCTACGAGCACATTACTTGATAATGCACGGTAGACTTCAACATTTAAAAAGGTGGCAAAATTGGGCTTAAGATAACCCATGTTCTAATCTACATGTATGGAATATAAACGAATGATACAAGTAAGACCTCGTAGCCTAAAGGAACTGAGAACGAAGACCCCTTTCAAAGGAATTGCTACCTAATGATGAAATGATGCTTTAAGCATATTGGTGAGGATGGACAAAACGCGCATCATTTTCTGTTAGCTGCATTTTATAATTATGAGACCTACGCTAACGTGCATGCTTTACACAACCAACAAATGCATATTTATGATTGTAGCATCCCGAAATCCCCTCAAAGATAAAAGAAGGCATAATACTGGAGCAACATGTGTACATATTCAGGCAGCTCACCCGAGAAGTGACCGAAACCGAGTTTGGCAGTCCGAATAACCAAAATGCTACATAGCTGTTCTCCTCTTTCAGGCGTCGTTCCCGACGCTCTCCTTGCTGAGCTGGAACAAGCACCCAAGAGCTCTGCCCATTCGATGGCTTTTCTCAGGCCTCATGTTCGAAAACCCCTTCAAGGCGCGGTCGAGTTTGTTCGTGATTGCAACACGCTGTAGTTTTAGTTCTGTCAAATTGATGGGGACGAAATTTCCACCTCCTACACTATAACGCTGCCTGTCTCGGTATCAAGACTTCAATCCCGTGGATGGTTGGTGGTTGTCGCCTTTACGAACCATTCTGCTTTGAGGCACAGTTCTTTGTGAAACACGCCCTCTGCAACCCGATGTCACTGCCATACTAGAAGGTGAAAGGAACAACTCCATGGTCAATAGCTTTCTCACCCAAACCTTCCTTTGCTTCCGATGGCCTGGTCTTCGCATTTATCTATCAATAGAATTTACATCCAAACCTTCCTTTGCAATCGACAGTTCAGCTTTTCTGTTCATTCTACCTACAGATTTAATGCCTTTAATCTATTTTCACTAGACTCATCCCCTTGTCGTGAATGTCGCAGCATTCACTTGGACATGAGGCATGTACGTTAGCATTTTCATCATTTTATTGGAATTGAATGCGAACGCACCTTGCTTTTGTGTGCGCAAGAGAGACAGGCTTTAGCGCTACCAGCCTCCAGACTAACAAGTGGTAATTTCCAACGCAAGAACCACACCAATCCTTCACGCAATGGAAAGAGAGCAATACTATCACTTGAGTGAGGAATGTTGTCTACGAAGAAGTCAATCCATACACCTTTCAATATGACAATGGCATTGAGTTGCAGAAAACGCGACTTCACCAAGAATTGCGCCTCAAAGCAGAACGATTCGCAAGCACGACAAACACCAACAACCCCCCGAGTTCGCGGCCTTGATATCCGAGATAAGCAGCGTGATAATGTGGTAGGTGAGGACTTATTTCCCTCAATTGAGCAGAACTAAATCTGCAGCGTGCTGCTGATCGCTAAGCGATCCAATAGTGTTCCAGCAGATGTACCAAGGCGTACTAGCCGCAGCGGCAGGCCTGATGCCTTTTCTGTGAGCTTTAGCATTTCTTTGGAGCCTAAAGAGGGTTCGTACGTGTGAATCCTTATCGATGGCAGCCTGACTGATGGCCCGCATAGTACTGGGCCAAGTCTCGCACATATATCAAGCCATATGCACGATTGGGACCTATATCCTTCTCTACGGCATAACAAACGCTCTTTCCAATCTGCTGGAGCGCATGAATTCGCTCGCAATCCAGTCGAAGTGTTCATCTAGCGTGGGTCGTCCTGAGGCACTGGAACTCCTCGCCACATAGGGACAGACGATACACGCCAGTGCGATTTTACGCGTAGAGGGTGGACAGTCTTGCGCTCGATTGCAGATGACAATATTGTCACCACAGATAACCTGAAATACAAAACGACTTTCTCACTACCTTTTATTGCAGCGATTACTTAATGGAAGTTAAATAGGACAATACATGACGTAGCCATTACGCCACGTATCATGAGATCACAGTAGTCTTGAGACCTAAGTCAAACACACAAACAGCTTTGACATACTGGCCATGAACATCACATATCTGCCTTGTAAGACAAAGGATTTGCCCACCGAACTACTCTGGAAATTCGTGGAGACTTAGAAGCCCAAAACCATCACAAGCAAACCACATAATCGCATCGACGAGGTCAGGGCCGCTACTAAATCACGAAAAAACCTCAGAGCAGAATTAGGAGACTCAATAGCTTCCATCTATCCGTCCAAAGTATTACCTTTTGGTTGCCAAGTCCTCTGGCTCGACGAAAAGGTGGATGAAAGTGTAAATGAATCAAAAGCATGAAGCTTCAAACTAAATAAAGGGCAACGCTGCATAAGACCGTGGAATAGCAAAGTTGATCGTAACTCAAACAGTCAATTATTCTAGGCCTTTTACCCAAGTAGCGCAATCAGTCTTGCAAACATGATGAGGTCAGTATCTCAGCGCTTAAGCAGCGTGCATGCCTCCATTTTTGAGAATATGCTTGCCAGAGTAGCACAAGAATGAAAAAACAGTGCTCTGAGGAGCACTGATTGCACAGCAAAACATTGTGTACACAACCTTAAACGCTGAAGAGACCGACGGGTGAGAAAAGATCAGAAGGGACTCCTACACTTACTATTATACCGAATCCACAGAGGGTAGGTTACAGACCCATTGGTACAAGCACGCGAATGCTATTGGTTGCACAGTTCAATAGCAAGTGAATTCTGGCTTTAAAACAACAGGAAAGCCATCGGGTTTGGCGTAACCGATTGCGGATTCAACACATTGGAGTGTCTCCTAGACAGCAGTGCAAATAGCAGAGCTTGTCACTGAACGATAACGACTTTCCTCAACACCAAACTGCGTCATTAGCAAGTATAAAATACCTCCTCTTTGACATTCTGACACACCTCCTGCTCTCCCAAATGAAGCCCACCAGAAGAGAGAGTAACTGACGCATTATTTGTGATCCGAGAGAACACATTTTCAATTTCACTTGAATTTGGTGTTCATACTTGCATGCTCGATACCTCGAGGCACTCAACCACATCGAAACGACCTCTTCACTTCAGTCTCCCATCCTCCCTCACGGCTAGCCACTTGCTCGGTCCCATTTTATAGTCTCAGTTCGAGTAAACTTTAACGGAAGTCACGAAGCGAGTAAAATTATCGCTTAATCAACGATGTGGGTTCATAAATTGATGCGAGCTATGCTGACACCTAACTGTTCACCTCCAAACCTCGTTCGTCGTCTCTGGTGCTGCCTTACTACTCCATCCATCCAATACTGCTTCAGTATTTGTTCCTTTACGCCACGAAATGCAAATTGGACGTTACAAGTGGAAATGGCCTTGCTGAATCAAAATGGAAGGACGCTCCATTAGCAAGCTCTAGATACGTGTAAAGGGAAGTGAAGTGTCAATGTGTTACGCGTTGGAGGCACAATAAGATGAAGTGCCTGCGTGCTCCTCTATTCTATCCGTTCATCTTAAAATCAAATTTCAGGTTCTTGGTAAATTTTGTCACATTAGAAAGGATATTACTGTCAGAAGGAATGAAACAAAGAAACTTATGGGTGTCCGTTGGCTGAGCTAAGGCTGACAGTCCCAAAGACGGGCACAAACTTTATTCCTGACCAGCATACCTAAGTGCCTAAATCGCTTCCCAATTTTCCGTCTTACACCCCTTTTCCTTGGCTTAGAATTCTTGAGACGAAGTAGGGATCAGCAAGCCCTCACAGCAGAGTCGTGCTCTACAAATTGATTAAGGAAATGAAGTTGAGGGAGGTGTACTCGAAGCGGGGATGATCTCGATGACTGCACCTTCTGGCAGAACCCGAGACACTTAATTTACTTGCTACCAGGAACGATTCCCCTTCGGTCTGCTGCAAATGCAACCTTTTAGTCATTCACTCAGAACCTGTTTCCAATGTTTCAGCGCAGTAGATTTCGTCGACACTGTAGAAAGTTGGGTTGTATTGCTGACTTTAGTAAACTACAATTTGCAGGGATTAATTCCTGCGCGTTCGCAAACGCTGCATCGATGTATCGCCTGAAGACCTGTGGAGATATTGTCGACTAAAATGCTTCTCCACTCTGAGTCAACTCAATGCTTTCACTGCATTGTGAGACGAGTTGTGTAGCATTGCAATTTTGATTGATAAGGCACTAACGGCTCTCCATGGTCGGTGAAACATCAAAAGCATTCGGTCTTCAAATTTGGTTGCAATCTTATTATTGAAAACACTTTAAACGGTGTTGTGAGAATATTTACTTCCATGCTGGATCTACGACACAGAATTTAGTGACAAACGGTGGGTCAAAGAACCCCGATGAATGGCTTGAATGATACAATTCGAGGCGACGATAGCGAGAGATCGCCAAAGAGTCAAAAGCACAATCTGAGAGGATATTACCGTTTTAAAGATACTCACTACTACAACAAAAATAGCCGATTCCTGTACTGTATGGAAGGAAGCTAAGTGTATTGCCACTGACTGAAATTTCGTGCCAAGATTTTGGATCGTTGTTGCCTTCTTATTCTTCATTCATATTTTGGTCACAATCTTTGTAAAACCTACACGACCAGAGGATTGTCTACCTTGAGCATTTACTTCCGATTCGCTATTTAATTTATTGGAACCGACTCACCCAATTTTTCAACTCACCCTCTCGTAAATAAGCAAGGAACGACGAGGCAGTGAAGTGAAGAGGCTGAGTTGGATGCGGATGATTGTATTAGTACGTGTCAATGTGATTGGCTGAGCACCTGGAGGTATGGGACAAACAAGTCAAGTAAAAATGGAGACTTGCTTCTTGAGCTTTAACTAATGCATTAGTAGCGCTCCATTCTGATATTCTTAGTCCCAAAAAGCAGGATGTATGTCACAATGTCAATGAGGGTGTGTGATAACTCGGTCGTGGTGCGGTGTAGTACTGAGCGCAGTTAGCAACATTTGTGTACAAGGCACTGTTATCTAGGAGGCAGCAGCAAGGTGCTAAGTCCGCAGTCGAATGCGCTTCTCTCGTTCGTTTCGCCTACGACAGAATAAACCATAAAATTCTCATCTTCACATGTTTATTTCCTGTTGGTTTAATTTTAGCACACACCTGACCATTAATGTGGGTTCCACATTTGAAACCTCGTTCCTACTCCCTCCAATTAAATCCAGTCGTTTCGTCTAATTAGGTGCAGTACAATTCTTTTTCACTGCTTCTCGGCTGACGGACATTAAACGCGATTGCAATGGAAAGGGTCTAATCTGTAGCCAGCGTTGCGATCGCACATCTTTTGCATTTGTCTTAGTCCCCCGATTCCGAGTGGCACCGTGCTGACATTGTTGGAAGTAGCTATTAACGTGATGTTATGTACCCGCGTCACGAGCTATTCACACCGACAGTAAATGCGTAGTGGCAAATTAAACTGTGTAGTTGTGGAATTGGAGAAATCGGGTTTTCGGTACGTGGTCGTCAACCCACATTGCGATGCTTATCAAAATTTCTCGGTATTTGCTGGCCAAGAATTTGCATAAATCTACAAACGCTTCAAAATCGATGGTAACTTCTAAGTTGGTAGCATAAAGCTAAAAAAATTTGCTTGGGGCAGACGATTTTCGAAGCAGCATTAGGCCAATGCAGGGTTCTCTATCCTCAATAACAAGTGAATTAAATGGGCAATGCATCTTCCCTTGGTAAAATAGAAAAACTACCTACCCTATATTTATTTCCTTAGGCGCATAAACTCGAAGTCGAAGTGTCAAAAAATTAGTGGGAGAAGTCATTGATTCTTTTAAATTGATTACTGAACGTCAGTTAAAGGAATCTTACTATAAGCAGGTATAGTCCTGATAACCATGCTATCCGATGAGAATCAGGCAGTTTATTTAATTGCGCCCAGCAAGCATCGCCCTATAAGTCGCTGCATTTCGTCTGTAATGCGACCATTGTAAGAAACCTAATGCCAAAGCCTGAATACTTTTTTCCACATTACTCATCTTTAGACGACCCAAGACAGCAGTTCACGGAACGTTTTGCGAATTCATGCTTTTAGCCATTAATAATCCATCAATCTTCTTTATTGCTTTGTCGTTATTTGCAAAGGTAGTTGTGCCAATTTGAGCTTGTTGTTTGCATAGGCAAAGCCAATGGACTAAGAAATGACATATTTTATTGCTACAACAAGAACCTTCAGACGTGCCAGTCCTCTTTACGAATCCATACACAAAATATACTCACCCACCTCCCTCCTTCCGCTCATCTTGTGCTATCATTAAATTTAAAAAGACACCTTTTGTGCCTCATTTAGCCTCTGCTATGTGCCACTTGAGGCGTCGCGTCACTTTGCCTACACTTGAATATCGCAAATGGAACGCCTTCTCATCTTCATTTAACAATGTTGTTTCTGCTTGTAGGGTCCTTTGAAATGTACACCAGATTGTACATTTCGTGGCATAAGCAGAAGCATACCAAAGCAGTATTCGACAGCAGCACGATAAGGGCGAATGCATTTTGAGTGAGGCAAGTTATGCGCTGGCATATCTCACTTCAACCTGTATACCCGCGTCACTCCTCTCCTGACTATTGTTAAAGTGTGCTCAAACTGAGACCGTAAAATAAGGCCGAGCACAGTGACTAGCAATGAGAGAAGACGGGATAGCGAGAGTCTGTTTTCAATGTGAATGAAGATGTTAATACACTGTGATGCGATTCGTTCAGCAATTTAAGGCATCGGAAAAACATTTGTGGAAATGGGAATGTATTCCCTGGTTCATAATCGTTGGGTCAGTTACTGTCCTTTTGAATGTGTTTCATTTAAAAAAGGGGGAGATGTGACAGAATATCAGTAAAGATAGACGTTGTCTTCGTCATAATGCGGTTTGGTATTGAAGGCAGTCAGAATGAAATAGCGCCATGCTCTGCTATTAGCTCTGCTGTCTAGGAGGCGTAACCATGGAGTTAAACCTGTGGTCAGTAATGCCGATCCTAGTCATTTTTCCTAGGACAAAACAAGTCATATGAATTCCCAACTTTGCCATTTCTACTTACCTTTGTTACAGTGCAAACATCCACTTAGCATCAGCTCCTTTGTTTTAACAAAATTGAGTCAATTCGTAATTTGCTCTGCAGTTAGAC
Source organism: Taenia hydatigena (assembly GCA_036345935.2). Classification (NCBI taxonomy): domain Eukaryota; kingdom Metazoa; phylum Platyhelminthes; class Cestoda; order Cyclophyllidea; family Taeniidae; genus Taenia; species Taenia hydatigena. The sequence goes on along the minus strand of JADWOT020000356.1, from coordinate 39,938 downwards.
CGACGTTAGGATAGCACATTTTTTATTCATCTTGGTTGCTTTTATTTTAAAATAAACCCCATTAAGAACCTCTTGCTCACAGGAGATGCAATTGTATGTTCTTACTTCACGAGCTATTCACACTGGTGCAATGCCAATGCAGGTGGTCAGAGGTAAATTTTAGAGTTAATTAATAGGGCCACACAGACGTTTGCCACAACTATCAAAATCTTCAAAATACTACCGTCATTTGTGTTTAAGGAAAAGAATGCTTTGTTACTCCTCAAGCAGCAAATAAGAACAATGAAAGAAAGACAAGCGATGGAAAGAATAGACAAGAATAAATGTGCAACCGGTGAAAAAAGCAGATGCCCACTTAGCATGTCTAGCAGGGCAGAACCACAAATATCGCCAGCACGACTTATCTCAACATCTTCAGGGATGCTCGTTTTGCTTCTTTATAAGTCGTACTCCGCAAATACAATTAGACCCCTTCTTAATTCTCGTTTGCCACGAGTGTGATGTCAGTTTCCTTGAAATAAAGGTCAAAGTTGCAGAGCAGGAACCAGTGAATCGTGCGTAGTCCCCACTGCAAAGTAAATATGGTTCGGCATATCGCATGGAAAATGTTGGGAATCATCCTGACAAAGGCAAGGCACATGATGGGATGGACTGGTGTCAGAAGCAGATCCTTTCGATTTAAGTGTTCTTCAATGCACTTGAGCAATTTTCAACAAAGTGTGGTGATTAACAACGCATTCCACAAATCAGTTTTAAAGTTTTCGCTAAGTGAGGAGGCAACATTATCAAACTTCACAGAACCATTCAGGGCAGTGTGTGACGTACCCATGTAATGCATTCAGTCAGCCAAAAGTGTAAACCCCTCGATTTCGATTCGTTCGCATTTTTGCATGACTTTACTTGGATTGGTTAAGGCACTAACATGGCCTTAAAGTGCTACAACAGATGACTCACCGACTTAGTGGGATGACGGCGTGGGCTATTCTACTCTCCTCCTCTTCCATCGGCTGGACGAACTTCAAAAGTCAAGGCGTTATGGAGAGGCACAATGTCGCCAACGTTGATCGAACGAGCTAGCCAGTAGATCTGGAGGATGCTCACAAAGGGTTGTTATTGAATTCTGCTAAAAGAGAGTGAACATTTAGGATATGAAAGGCCAATTGACTGTTGGAGGATATCCATGGACTTTGGCATTTACTCTAATGTAAAGCTGCCATTATACAGATATGAATGTTCATCTGCTCACGATTTACTTTAGGTAATTTTGGGGTTCTTTATTGCACACAAAGCCGATCACAGTCAACTTTCAATGGAGTCTAATATAGGTCACTCCTACGATCGGTCTTAGAGGCTTGTTTGTACCAGCCATGTTGTCATTTTCTTACTGCGGCGAAGAGTGAAAACAATCTCTGTCCGATTAAACAGGTTAATGGATGCACCGCCACTTACGTCCTGTAATCATAAATATTTTAACCACGCTCCACCAAGTGTTGCACAGTGGCAAAGGCCTCCTTTGCCTAATGACCAAGTTGTGACCATTATTCCACTGAAAACGATTAGCGTTTCATAACAGAAGGGACGGGAGTAGTAATGTGTTTACCAGAGAATATAGAACTTAAAATTGTGAGGTCCAGAGCGTAATAGCAGCTGCGACGAACCTTTTGACCCCTATACCTCTGCACAGAACATGATAAATCAAGCACGCTTAACGTTCATCGCATTGAATTCACACTTTGCTCTAGATTCCTCAGGTGTACAGCTACGAGATATGCTTTAGTGAACGACCTACAACTATGCGTACTCAAGCGGGATGAGAGCAGCACTTTGAATCACCACCTCAGCCTGTTTGCATTAGTAACCCACTGATCACTGATGGCTTATATATAATTAAGATTTTTTACCTGATTAATTACCCCTAAGTCACGTCTTTGTTAAGAATTGTTCTTCTGCAAGGTCGGAGTAAACGTCTAGGCATGCGAGTGCCTCTCTCCAATCATTGCACGACCACATCCACGGGGGTCGCAACAGAGGAGGATAAAACCACTCGATTGTGATGGCATAAGCAGGAGCAAAAGAAGTGATTCAGCAAACACTTACAACTACAATGCGAGGCCCCGTGTGGATATGCCTGTGGCTGGGCAGAGGCATGAAGGCTGTAGGCAGTAGTGCTTGAACTCTCTACTCCACCTAGGATGGAACGTTAAAGCTGCCTTGTTGTACAAATTAACGCCTCTTTTCAAACTATCTGCTAACTTTAATCCCTGTTCTTAAGTGATTCAAAATACTCGATCACGTGGATTAGGTCGAGATAATTACCAATGAATTTCAACCTCCTGTTTGTTGACATCCTCAACGCGTCGAATAGTTCATTCAATTACGTTAAATACCTCTCGTCATATTTTGGTCGCAATAGAGGCGATGGTGGTAGCAGAGGTGCCGCTCGTTGGATTCAAGCAGCACTCTTTGTAAGGGACTTTCAAATTTCACTAGGTAGGCACTACCAAAGACAAACCCTCTCACCAAACTCTGTGCAATCTCATCTTAAGGAACCTTCTATAACAACTGTTAATGTACCCAAATTTGATGTTGTTGTGTGGCTGGAGGATGTTTTGATCTGTGTGGTGAATTGGAAAGTGCAGAGTAGCATAGGTCGCACCACCACCCCGCCGATCCAGCATGTCTTCAATGCTGACCAACAGACAGGTCGTAGACCATGGAGTCGGCTTGCCTAAACAACTACGGCATGTACTTTGCCCTCAAGGACTTCAATAATTAATTAACCACCTCAATCACCGGGCAACTTATCAAGTGAGTGTCAATTACCTACCCATATCAGAGGTTGTTTTTGTGGTGCTGTGAGGGAGCAGATGTTTTAGACGCTTGCAAAATATCCAACAAAATATGTCGACAATGATAAAAGTGATCCGCATGGTCTTATTCTGCTGATTATCAAAATTAGTGAAGCCGAGGTGACGTTTGATGTGTCAATTGGAAAAACCTGTCATCGTCTCGTGGCTTTGCGACGGTGACTGGACGATCTCTTCTGCTCACATTGCATTTTGGGTTCCAGCCACCACAGTCATCAGAACTTATAATGCTTAAAATAGCACATACGTCTTCTTTACTTGTTACCCACCAGTATCAGGCGAGTGGACGTTCTTCTTAAGCAGTATTCGCTCGCCATCAATGCTGCTCTATTGTTTGGCAAATCGGAAGCTGACTTCACCACGAAACTGCCACTTAGCATCAATTCAGTAGTGAGGACACTCTAACTCAAAATCCAGTAGCAACACGTTCAGCAACACCGATGCGGTGATAAAAGCTGCATCCGTAATACACGCTGCTCGTCAATCGAAAGCCAGTCTCCTTGTCTTCGTGGCGGTAATGATGGTCTGGGTAGGCATCTATACATTTTTAATCCGATTGTGTGTAGGTGTAATCAAACACAACAGCAAGCATTGTATCACCAGAGAAGAGAGGGAAAACTGGTGCTGGGTTCGAAGTAGAAAAAGGTGAGAGAGGAGTAAGATATTCCTGCTTCGCTAAAATGGAAACCGAAGACAAGAAAATGTAATGTACGGAATACTAATTTTTCATTCTTAGGTTGGGTTGAATGCTATTAAATGCTGGCTGCCCTTACACACTTTGTTAAGTTCTCTGGGTGGAAAGAGGGGAGAGAGGTAAAACTCTTCCTTGTGGGAGACAAAAAATTAAATGAAAACGATCGCATGTAAGAAATATACCACTTCCTGATGACCCATCCTTCAAGCTAGGACGATCCCTTAATTTTTATGACGAAGTCAAGGCTTGTCGAGCAAATTTAGGGGCGAATAGAGTTTGCTTTTAAGGAATAAACCTTTAGCATAACCGCAAATTTCCTATAAAAATAGACTACAAATCCCGCATTTGGGGAAATTCAAATTAAAAGCAAACATTTCATTAAAATTACCACTTAGAATTCTTAAATCTTTTGAAGCTCTGCATTACAATGTACTTTTGACGATGTTTTACAAAAAAGCATAACTCTAAGGCAGTAATTCGTTTTTTGATACTTGATTTTTCAGCTTTCTTCATCTGTTCTCTCAACCTCCCTAACTTGCCCCATTTCCAAGGTGCAGTAACTCCCTTAATATTTAAAAGCTTACCAAAAGCGTTATAGTGTGAATGAAAAATAAAAAAAGGAAATTTTGCGTTTTAATTTTGTAAGTGAAACCAGGGCAAGGGCATTAAAAATAAGTGGAGCATGTTTTTGCGATTTTGCATTTGGAATTGCAGATGGCACATATGTGTGGGTGGATGTGTGCTGTGATGATAGCGAAAAGGCATTCTAGGCTTTTTAGAGAGATAAAATGAATGGATGGGTTAATAAGTAATGGGATAAATAAAAGAAAGGTACATGGATGAATGGATGGATGTAGGCAAGAAATGTAAGCAGCTGTACGCAATGCGTTGCGTGGTATGGACGATGTCAATCAAGGCATCGATCGTCACGACGACGGTGGTGCCTGAGAGGCTAATTTGGTTGTCCACAGGGGTTTCCACTAATGCAAGTACATTGCCGTGTTTTGTGGCCCAGCAGAACTCGCCGTAAAATACTCTCAGCATGAGGAACATGCCTAATCCAATGAGTTAAATCGAAATTCGTCGTGGGTGCGATGTTAAACGTAGTCCATGAAGATTCATGAATGTGGTGTCTGTGACGCGTGCAGTCTGTGCCAACGACTCAACTAGACAAATTAAGGAGCAGCCGGCATTGAAGAAGACGTCCAAAACTCCACCCAAAATACAAAAATCTCCGCACCAAATAGGATTTTTGACCACTCAAGTTCCTCACTTTCTCCTTAATTTGAATATCAGATAATGAGCCAATCCAATGAATATCACAGTGTCACGTGATTTATGCTATGACTTTTACGGAAATCATTTAGCTTCATTAGCATGGTGAAGCTAGTGTCTGCAGTGAGAGTAAATGAAAAACTCGATGACATTTTCCACCTCATTAACTGCTGTGACCATGCTCTTGTTTCCCTTGCATTCCTTACTCTTTTAATTGCCATAGGCAATTCGCACACAAGGGTGGAATCATTCCAAACGGAAACTTAAAGCAGGTTAACGCAGCTAAACATTCGTTGAGTCTACACTCAAAACGCTAGCATTTACCACAGCATTTTGCCTTGGCAAATCTACAAAGAAAGATGAATTTTGCGCTTGTTATAAGAATTTGCAAATTTTTGGTAGTTCACTGCAATAAAGACCCATTCTAACATTAAGTTGACGTGACATCCATGTTTTCCCACTTAAGCAAATGTAAGCCACTCACAAAGCAGCATTGAAATGCTTGCAACGGAAGATGCAGAGATTACTTTGTAGTAACCTGTTGTAAGTGGAAAGATATTTGAAGCGGGTTAAGTATGTGAGCGCCTCGGTCTCAGCCAGGTCAGTGCTGCGACCAACAGACCACGCTCCCTGAGGCTTCCAATTCTGCTGGCCACTGACACGTCTCATTGCACTTTCAGGCGTCACTCGTCCTGACACTAACAGGCAGAGCTGAGCAAACCCGCTCCACGTGTCTGCTCACTCCAAATGCGCTTTCTGGTAGAAATAACAAATGCTCTGGAAGGAAGCTATCAAGGCTAGGGCTGTCAAGTCTGACGGTGCTCGCATTTTGTAGCCAAAGACAACACAAAGACTGCGAAACGCAATTCGACGTTAATGAGCCTCCATTGCTGCAATTTCATGATTACCAAACTGCATTTTAATTGGCATTTTGGTAAAGTAGGACGACATGAGTCCAGACAGGCAAAGATTCCAACTGACCTTCTTCGCTACGCAGTGCGATATGATTCAAATCCACCAAAAACAATTATTTATATTGCTACTAACTTTGCGCAACGCATTTGCCTTTGACAAAATTTGCAACAGCGCAGAAATCCTTTTTAACAAAAATGAACAAATTTATTAAGCAGCAAGAATGCGAAAGCCGAAATCTCTACCTAAACTATGCTTGAGGGTATCTAAAGTGCTCTATTTTTAACCTAACTTTCGTTCTGCACCTCGATCCACTACCGCGCACACAGAGGTGGACTTTAAAAGTGGTGGTACGGTGTGTAATGCCTGAGCCAATCAAGCAAAGATAAATACACATTACGTTCTCCATTCTCTTGATGCTCCGCCATTTTAACTCGATTGGGTATAAATAGGAACATCGATTTAACAAATTTGTTTTAATCGCATTTAGAATAAACACATTACTACACCCAAAATAATGGCAACTACAAGGTGATAAAAATGAAACATCTATCGCTGATAACATTGGCACCCACTGATGACTAATACCACATACAGTGGAAGTAAACACATTGAAGGTGCTCAAACAAAACGAATGCAAATGATTGGAACTCAGCATGCGGTGCCTACTTAATGACTTCGGTAGCACGCTGCGAAGACCGAAGAAGGCGACAGACGTCGGTGGCTCTATTCAATCTATTCAGTCATAGAGCACTTCACGTGTTTAAGTGACAAGTCGCAACGCATGAGACTGTTTTTTCTACCAATCCTCAATTTTCCAGTCTTGAAATTGACTTTCTTATTGATCATTGATGCCAACGCATGAGGGAAGGTGTAAGGGAAATGATGGCGAGAGGAGAAGTCCACCACCGATGTGCGCATCTTAAGTTACTGACCGCTAGCTCTGTCCCTATGATCTGACGATGAGCTTCACAGCCCACCTACATAACGTGACAACTTGTCGGGCAGATCGTGATAAAAACTCAATCGTGGTGAGGAACGGATTTTGTGCTCCTAACTTCTCTACAGAAAGAAGCTCTTGCAGTGCAATAAGCCACTACTTCGAAGTGCGTTTCTTAACAATTCTCGCAATAAATTCTCTCTTGAGCCTCTCACTTGACTCGCTCTCTCAAGTCTTGATTTGGCATTGTCACTGGCAGGTGGACTAGCAGTCGCTGTGGGCTTAAAGCTAATCAACTCACCGCAAGCGCGCCAGAATAGCATCATCCACTGTCACCATTATCCAGTCAACTGTCACACACACAGAAACCCGTATGCACCTGTCTTACTTACTCGAACCAGGCCGGTGAAAAGGGCATTTATTATGCTGCCGTCCTCTACATGGTTTAGACTACTCGCTCACCACCTCGTCCTTTAAAGAAGCAACGTGCATTTAGTTGACCGCTAAAATTGAATAGTTTAATCAGACTGACACACGCTGTAGTAAATTGGTGGGGTAGGGAAAGAAGTCACTGCTTGTGAAATCGGCAAGATGAAGAAGTGTATCGGACAGAGGAGTGACGTGGCCTCCCGAGGCTAAGAGTGCTTGTGATGCAAATGGGACATTACCAGTGGATGGGCAAGGTGTGGTTAGGCCATTCATAATTTTTACTTAAACTAATTCCTTTCTTCCTCTCCTCCGTCCTCCAACTTTTCCTCATTGCATTCAACCTTGCATATATCCCATCACCATTCATCTATCCACCAATTTTTTCTTCATTCCTCCCTCCAACCGATGCCGTCCATTCACTCCCTCCAACATTAAACCCGACTTATACCCCTTTCCTAAATTTTCTATCAGTTCTGCGATGCACCCAATGCATGCGCTAGTGACTTGCTTCCAGTTTTACATCATCCACAGCAATCTCCTCCGACCACCATCTATGCTTGTTTCTTCGCTCACGCAAATGACCGCAAAAAGTGAACAACCTTTGTCGAGACAGGTAGAAAATAAAGAGCCTACACCACATCTGTGCTCTCTTCGCCTTGGCAACCACTGGGTTTGTTCAAAGTGGACCTGCAGGACACCGCGGAGAGGCGCATGACTGACACTTATGGCTAACACTATTGGCGTCATGGTAGGTCGTGATGTGAACATTCCCAACAGCCAGTGTCTCCACTTTCCTCTTGCCTCCTCTGCTCTTGCGTTTTTCCTCATCCGACCTCCCACACACTGGCCCACATCCTTTGTCTTGTCTTTTCTGCTCTTCTCTTGATTATCCCCAATACATTCCAAGTGCATGTGTTTTTATTCCATGCTGCCTCCTTTATCACCCTCTTCGTCTTCTTTTATGTTCTCTATGTGCATGTGTGCTTCAGCCTAATTGGCTAGTCTGCCATTCGAATGCACTGCTAAGTGGCAGGTAGGCCAGCAGCGGGACAGTGCATACTCTTCACTTACCCACTCCTAATTAATCCTCTCGACATTCGAGATCATTGTCCATCAGAAAAGGGTCCGGTCTGATGGTGGGCGTAGTATTTCGCCGATTGTTGCACACCTGATCGAATGTTGTGTGTTGATGTCGTAGACGGTACAGTAAATTTCAGCAGGAGGAATACCTTTGCTCAAGTAAATGGCGGCATGGAAAGTGGTGGTGGCGTGGCATTAAAATCTTAAACAGGAAAAATGCATTGATGAATGGGGGGACAAATTAGTGAGTATACGGATGAAAGGGATGATGGGTAAGGTGCTGGCGCATGGATGGATGTAGGGAAGATATGTGGTCGATAGCTTGATCAAGAAGTACGGACCTAATGCGAGCTGAACATTAAGTCAAATACCTAATACCCGGTTTCAGGATTATGAATGGATATTTCGTGAATAGAATGTGGTGCAGACTTCATATTCCAACTCGCTTGGCAAAAGTGAGTCACGTTGTGCTGATATTTACGTGTGCGAAAAGAATTTTACCGATGGTGAGATAAGACTGCTGTGTATGGTGCAATTGAAGAAAACGACTGGCAAATGATTTAAACGTAGGGTGAAATGCCACCTTAAGGGGAGAAATAACAGCACAACAAGTGATTTCATGATAAGAGGAGTTGATGGGAATCGTTTCAGTGGGAGAAGAGTAAAAGGAAGCGATTGGTGGCTCGATGCATGGGAATGGGTTGAAAGATAAGTTAGATGGAATGTTGGTCCTGCTGAGGACAAAAGAAAGGGATACAGGGGGAGAGATTTCGAAGGATGGTGGACTGATGGCTGTATGCTGGGATGGTGGAAGGATAGGGAAGCGAATGAAAGCAAAAATGGAGAAAATGGATGGACAAAGACGATGAAGAACGAATAGTTACTTTGATGAGTAAACATGTGGGTGGATGAGTGCCACCTCCATGGCTTCTTGGCACCGTGGGGAGACAGAGAGTCAAACAGGCCAACCAACAATCGCTGCTTCGTCGTGCTACCTACACACATCACAGTCTGGGCACACACGCCCACACTAAGCCCACGTTCACCCACTAGTCCACGTTGGCTTCTCACACGTTCACCCATTGACCTCTTTGCTTTCACAACAATCTCCATCACTACTCATTCTACTTCTGCATTTATTTTCTACCTTGACTTGTGCATAGATGCAGTTGGCGACTTGTGGTCTGCCTTCATTACTGATTTTCAATAAGTGAAATCTCTAAGTAGTAATAATAGTAGCAACCCATGGTGCACAATTTATTTGGTGTTGATTATTAGCCCTATCATTGTACCCGCATATTGTAACTCTTTCCCAAAATCGTCATTTGCTGCGCTTCATGATTACTAAAATGTAATGCGATTTCAATTTTGGCAAAGGTATCGAACAAGCGGATTGTAACTATATCCGAAAGGAGACTGTTCAATGCAGTGCACTCACAGTGCATTGATGTGTTAAAACTTTTTGCTCACTACTAAACAGAAGGTCTAAGTAGCGATTAGCATGGTGCTAAAGACGTGGCTTAAAGTAAAGGCTTAGCTTTTAAACACAAAACTGCTTGCGTAGCCCTGCAGACAGAAAAATGAGGCACCTCGTCACTGCATGACGGTGCGCCACATTCGCATCCGCTCTTTTCTATGCGTCAGCAAAGAGTTTTAAGGGAGTAGCTGACTGCACGAGGCTTAGCAAATTAAGGTGTACCATTTCGCACCCTGCCTCACTGTTGGTGAGTACAAGCACAAAATGTAACAACTGGACCGTTATTCTTGCATGGATTCGCATTGCATTAGCCCACTCACAAAATCGTGAAGACACAAATCCGCAAACGATTTTGAAGGTGAAGGCCATTTTACTCTAGCAGGCGTCAACACCATAGAACACCCACACAATCACTTGAACGACCCAATATCGTGTGTGGTTCCACGGTGTGCGTGTGTGAATGTGCTATTTGCTTCGTAGGTCAGGAGTGGGCCATTTCATTGGTGTATATCTCTTCACTGCATGCTTATAAGCACACTTTTCTGAGTTGTAAATACAAATTCTATTTTTTTGGAGGAGAGATGTCCCTTTTGCTCTGCTTCATACTGTTAACAACTTTAGTCTTGCATGGCGATTTCATACTGGCAGCAGGTAAGATACCTACGCATGCTTTACCTTCATTGACAAGTGGATGTAGGCACTTGGCGAATAGGAGCAGGTATTTTAATTAGCATTAAATTGTTACAAGCGGCAGACATAACAAGTGTTCCTCACTAGGAAAATAGCTTAGGTGTTCTAAAATTACTTACTCGCAATAGTTTGTTTGTACTGCGTCACACCGCTTCACGGTTTATCTTGGCACAGTCAAATTGCCTTAGTGCCACCGAGATGACTCTTTCATTTCCTTGCACTGTCTCATTCCTCATAGCGCCATACTCGATCCACCAAGAATTAAAGCAATGTATGCAGTTGTCCGAAATCATTTCTTGTCACTGTGCATTTCGCTTCTTTCTCACGTCACATGGTAACATGTGGAACCACACTAGGGCAACTGAAACCTAACCATTTTTTTTAACTCTAGCACATAAATATTTCTTCGTTTCCATTTCTGCAGATCCTAGGGCTCCCTAGAACGTTACACTTGAAGCGATCGATCCTTACAGGGTGCGCGTGAGTTGGAAACCACCATCTCGTGCCAACGTGCGTGTCACTGGCTATAGTATTTCTTGGGAAGTTGAAAATGCTTTGATCAGTGGTACCTACTACACCAAATATGAAAATTACACCATCCCGTATTTGAAGCCGAAGCAAACCATTCTTGTCACTGTTTGTGCACGCATTGTAGGAAAAGATTGGAGAGACCTTGGACGTAGCATCTGCAGTGATAAAGTGCGAACAAATACACCAAGTGTGAAGGAATGTGAGTCCTATCTGTTCGTTTTGTCGATAGCCAAATTATTGCTCGTAAGTAATGATTCCGCAGCTTCATTCATAATATCCTTTGCCATGGAATCTACTACAGGTATTTGCGTAAAACACGCCTCAAGAGGCAGTTTAAAATGCTTTTAAATTGCGCTGTTAAAATTTTGTTGAATTATGGACGTAAAAGTATTGATTGAAGCAAATTCGTTGTTTTGAATCGAAGGGCAAAATTGGGCAATAACAACTGCGGGTTCCGTAACCACTCCCACAACCACAACGAATGTACAGTCTACCCTGACTTCTACAACCGCCACTGCTCCTACAACCACAACGAATGGCAAGTCTACTCTGAATTCTACAACCGCCAGTACTCCCACAACCACGACGAGTGTACAGTCTACTCTGAATTCAACAACCGCCACTACTCTCGCAACCACGACGAATGGCAAGTCTACCCTGAATTCTACAACCGCCACTACTTCCACAACCACGACGAATAGCAAGTCTACCCTTGCTTCTACAACTGCCACTGCTCCCACAACCACAACGAATGGCAAGTCTACTCTGAATTCTACAACCGCCAGTACTCCCACAACCACGACGAATGTACAGTCTACTCTGAATTCTACAACCGCCACTACTCTCACAACCACGACGAATGGCAAGTCTACCCTGACTTTTACAACCGCCAGAACTCCCACAACCACGACGAATAACAGATCTACCCAGATTTCTTCACCCGCTACGACGAAACCATTTGCGTCGAATCCTGCAACAACCGCTTTAACAGATTCCTCCCTCACGCCCACGAACACCCTCGTCACCACCAATGGATCTGTCTGCGCTGCTTTGGCCACTGCAGCTCTACTAGCTTCTGTGGCTCTAGTACTTACATGAACCTTCTTGTAAGCCTTTGCAGTTCACCGATTTTATTACCTTCTCCGACTATTGCAGTCCAATGCTTGCGTGTGCTAAACACGCTATCCGCTTCTATTTCAGGTTTCATTACCCCGAAGAATGTCATTTCGACAACAATCTCTAAACTGTGGCACAGCTGTGGTAACATACTGTTGAATGACAAATAAAATTCTTTACGTTCTTCCCTATTCTAATTGATGTACAAATGGGCTCATCTAGTCGCATATGCTTGACAGAGGACTGTACAAATGGACAACATAGTTAGTGAGCTGACACGTATGATGAAGGAGTTGAGGACTAAAATACAGCTCTGGAGCCCTCCTTGAATCCAGAGAATCCTTGTTGTCTAAAGTGACAGAAGCTTTCGCCTTCTTGGCTGCTTATGGTCGCTGGCTCCTAATTATCTGGCCAATATGGTAGCAGCACTTCACTTGCAGCAACAGTCACTTCAAGCCTAATGTCAATCAGCCACTAGTAAGTACACTTAACTAATTCAGCCGAGTGAGTGATTTGCATCAGAAAGGCACTCAAACTCAGACCCAAACGCACACACATACCGAAGCCGTCTCCACTAGTCCACAGCTTGGTTAAGGCAAAAAGTTGGCCGATTTGCTTACTCTTCCTAATCCTCGAATCTGCCTATTGATGAGCAGGGGGGGACCTCTACTACTAGCGTTAGCTCTTTACAATGAAAATCCAAGCAGTTGCATTCCTTTTTTTTATTCAGTCAGATAAAATTCTACCATCCTTTTTTCTTTTCTCGAAGACCCAAATCCTCCTTTTAGGTTTTTTCGCCTTATGCAGTATGTTCTAATAAAGTACCTAGTCGTCGTCAACCACTTTGCATTACCTACACAAATCCTTTCTAATCTGTTCAATTATTACCACCATTATTCTCGTTGTCTGCAGCAAAGCATCTCATCTACTAACTAGCTTTTCAGTAGTATCTCCATTCAGTAATACGCCTTTGCTATTATGCCAATGATTGTGCCACCGCACCTCGCGTGCGCCTTTGGACTGACTATTAAGCAGAACATTTGATGATTTAATGGATGAAACGATGCCGATCAGCCATTCAGATGCTTACTGTTTTCCCTTTCTGTTGGTTTCTAGTATTTTGCCGCTGCCCGGTGAGTGGGCAGGCTTAGTAATGCCTAACTACAGATAAATCAGGGATGTAGCCTCGCCTGGACGTTTACTCGTCCTCTCACCATATAGAAGATGGAGGTTCCTGTAAAGAAAAATGCGGAATTCGCAGCAGTTCCTTTCCCTTCGAATCTCTGCAAGCACTCCTGGTGTGATGAGCTTTAATATTCATGATACCTTTATCATATTCGACGACACAGCTGGTAGAGAAGTATTCTCTGCCTCAAGGGAATCAAATCGCTTCTGCAGAACTCGGTTTATTTTTCGTTTCGCCTCTCACCTGCAGTGTACATTTAAAGAACATAAGTATCACAGCATCTGCAGAACAGTGGTCTTTCTCCATAACATTAGATTTCAACAATTGGTAGTAGAAGAATGGAGGATTAACTGAAGCACATTAATTATTTGCTGCAGCTGTTGATGCCACATCTTGCGTTGAGAAGAATAGTTTCCTATTATTCTGCCATCAGCACACAGCGCAGACCACTGAAATCAAAGGGTCCGCTCAGTTGCGAGTGCACTCAAATCGAGCTTCATTTTGAGCAGCATTTGCAACAGGGCGTTTAGTTATATTATTATGAATCTTGCTACACCTTAACCGAGTTATCACGGCCGCAGAACTGACCTCCTCATAATTCGTGCCGAAAGTGAGTGGATAGATTTATGTGCTTTAGGCCGAAGGTACTCCACTAAAATGTCTTAGATTCCAACAGAATCTCCGCTGCTGACAATGTCAATTTAAATAATTACTCAATGAGGTATCAAGAAAGACAGGAAGAGAATTAGTATTAATTTACAGAATGTTCAGTCTGCGCAACAATTTGTCGTTTCTGGAAGCTGGCCGACCGAAAGAACGCGGTGGTGTAACGCCAAAAACTAGCTTTGCATAGACTGCCTTTGCTTAGCCTTTTGCATAAACGATTTCTAAATATGTCGCCACTTATTTTTCATGCCATGGTTACCCTGAAAAAATTGAATTTGGCTAGATTGGTCTCGATAAAAGTGCAAGAATCAAAGCATTAAACGATGTAAATCCTTTAATTTTTACTTACCCACACACAGTCAAAATGAAAAACATCTAATGCTCGGATTTTATTAAATCATGCATTCCCTCCTCCCTCAATTCCACATCCTCATGTTGCCACTGCCTTGCCAAATAAGCCAAATTAGCATTCATTAATTATATTGCCCGTATCCAAGTTGGCCACATCTACTAAGAGTGGGCATTCCAAACATTGCTATCATAGAATCCACTTGATTCCGCCAACACATCATTGTCGGCCATGAAATAAGTGTTGCCGATCCCGTCCGTCCAGTTATTACACGGACATATACACCCTCAGTAAAAGCAAACAAAGCCTGTCCTTGATAGGCACCGACCACTTCAGTTCGGTGAATGGTAAGTGCAGTTAACATTTATCCAACCGTCTAAAACTTAATCACAACCTGGCTCATTGGTTGTTCATTTGTCTCGGTGTCAAATGATTAGAGTAATGTGCGCTTCTAATCAACAAAAGTAATGCCTAGTTAAAATACAGTTGTCCATGTCCCTTTCTGTTGATGACTGTGCTCCAAGCAGCTATTGTAAGAGCTAGTTCCATGGTAGTCCTTTTTACAAGCAAAGGGTGAGTCTGGTATGGACACATTCGCTCACTTGTATTTTCCATACACTATGAGATGGATGCCCTCGATAACCGAGGCCGATGACTTGCCACAGTTAACCTTAATTCTCATGTGTGTTTTCCTTCCTTTGATGCGCGTCTTGCCGATGTTACAGTCCAAAAGAAGCACCAGTGAATGTGGAAACGGAATCCATCGAAAACATGACGAGACTTTAACTCTAAAATTATATGATGACCAGCCAAATCCATCTCAGGATAACAGTTGACTCAAGCATAATTTTGTTTCCTTTTTAGTGTACTCACGACCTCGCCTCCTCCATTTAAATTGTTTTTCTGAGGTATTTACTACATTTGTGTCCAAAAGGACTGGACGACACCCAAGACCAGAACCCTCCTCATATGCTGTCTGCACGAATCATTAGCAAATGGTCTAAGAGGAGGTGTTGAAGCACGGCAGATTCCATCATCACCTACTTTTAAATGCACACACATGCATCGAAATGACACGGAACCTCCTTAATGGGATCTATATATCCTTCAAGGCTGATCTCATTTGCTGGAAGTGATAGGCTATTGGCTCTTAATCTTGATTGCTCACGCTCGAGGCTATGGGAGAATCTCTCTTCTAGCATACCTATTTGAGCATCCGACAAATCAAGCGCGCATGTGTCGAGGAGACTGAATAGCTCGCTTCCAATATGTGCCTTCGCATTATGAGGGAATGCTTCCTTAATTTTGAGTAGCGAAATTGTTAAATGCTCACGATGTTTTAGAACTTGTTGCACTTCTTAACCATTCATCGCAGCACCCTTCACTTAATCTATTGACAGGCAATCATCATTATAATGCCAACAAGATTGGTCCATTACGTGTAAAGTGCATGCCGTCGCTAATGCTATTAGCCAATCAGGCAGCAGTTGATTTGGTGACTATCCCTGCTGTAGATTGGTTCCTCTTGATGTCATTGTTGTCTGGTTAATTCAATTAATTGGACAAGACTACCTTGCCATTACTACGAGCGTTGTCTGGGAAGACTACTGGATGTCCGGACAGTTTCAACCAGGCAGCGTCCGAAGTCTCGCTGCGCTTGTAAGCTGAAACAAAACTTTGCAGAACGCTGTGCAATACTATAACAAAAGAGATGGGCAAGATGATAAATTGGTGACATCGGCTGCACACCACCCTTTATTATAGAGGAGGGAGACCATCAGTGCAAACAATCCCAAGGCTAGGCACTAAATTGTGGATGGCCATTTGAGCGGGCCTGCAGTCAAAGGCACTCTCTACCAGTAGCATATTATGCGAAGTACTAGTTTAATGGGGTTGGGTCAAATCAAAATGTGCATAGGCCATGACGGGATGACTACTGTGTCCATAAGCGCAACGATATTTAGAATATTCGTGGCAAAACGCATGCGCTTTCTCTTTTGACCTTTATTTCATTTCAACACAAGGATCGCACCTGCATTGCAATTCTGGATGTAGTCCCTAAATCTGCTCCATTCATCTAGTGTTCGAATAATAAGGAAGGCCATAATCTACACTCCCACCATAATCCTTATCGCTTGCGACGAAACAACGAAACAATAAGTGCAATCACAGCAGGAGGCAAAATAGTTTACCCTTAAAGTCATGGCCTGGTACTGAGACTAAATTGCTAAGCAGCTAAAGCTTTATGAACAAAGTCAAAATGGGCTATGACTTCGCGTCTGCTGCACTGGTAGATAACCACCTTTTACCCAGGTTTGCCATTTTCTCGAAATTTAGAATAATAGTTACAAATAGCAATCACAAACCCATTATATCTAAATGCACCTTAATCTTAGAATTAGTAAGCAGCACGAATGGCAATAGGAATTATATCCATTATTTTGTCGAAATTTGCGCAGGCTACCATCATCAGAAGGGGTTATTTTTATTCAATATCTCCATTTTTGGACATCATTATACGCGGAAAACAGACCTCTTCTAAGTTTGGGCAAGCCTTCAGAGCTTATCCATGGTGATCTTTTCATACGTGTCCATGTCTTTCCTACCATTCAACCCGTTTAACAGTTTATTTTAGAAGTGGATTGCTTGTTTAGGACTGATAAGTTCATTAAGCTCCAACATTTGTATGTGACCGGCACTGAACAGCTAAGACGCGAGTAAACTACTGGTCTCGTATTCTTCGTGAATGAGCAAAGTTGTGCAAGTTCTACCTGCTTCCAGGATGCCGTTGGTGACAGCGACAGCAAAACTTAAGACATCAGACGTCTCTCTAAAGTAAGCTGATCCGATCGTGAAGATGCTGCTAGGTATTCCGTAAGGCTATCTGATGACACCGAAAAGCTTAAACTGGATACAGAAAGTCGAGTGTCCCACGATGTGGCGGACTTGGGCTGCAAATCAGACTCTTAGCGCATAGATGACGAGTTTGACAACTCAAACAAACATCCAAACCATAAAATATACGGTCATTTTCATCCGGATCATGTGTTGCTTATTAACCTAGAAATGGACCATACCCTTAAATGAGGGACTTAGATCCGTGTCGAGAATGAGTAAAATCATCAGATGCGGTGGTTCAGTAAGTTTGCACCCACAGCGTATGGCACATCGTGTTTCCCCTAGCACAAATCAGCAACCATGTTGTTGCATTTGCAGCCAATCTCTCAGTATGGTTTACGGACAGGCGTCTCTTCCCACCCATTTGTCTTTGCGTCTGCTCCAGAACTTCCTCACTTTATCACTTTAACTCCCTAAATTCGCATTCCTTCTCATCACACTTATCACCACCTGTAATTCCTTTCGCCTTTACCGATGCTCCACAGAACTTAAATTTATTCTTTGTCTCACTGCTTCTCCTTTTCTCGCTTTTACTCTCCTCTTTACACAGCATTAATTTAAAAGCTTTTTCTAGTATACTTAGCACGGAAACGCCTTTGTAGACTTTTATTATTGCTACAGCTCACATTTCGTAACAGCTGCTGCTCGATTCCATGTTTTGAAGAGAGTAGTATCCTAGGGCGGAAAATCGACTCAGCATCTACAGTTTAGACTCATCAAGGAACAAATCTGGGTCGCACAGTTATTATTATTTCATTCCTGGAGCATTGCTGAACTTACCTAGGGTTGTAAAAAGCATGAGCTTTTATTGTGATTTCCTAACCGGGTAATACCCTGATATCTATCTGGACAAGGAATGCCAAAATTGACCAGGTTGGGAAAGTTGAAACACAGTTTACTGGCAGATAAAAGATATTTGCTTGCAAGAAAATTTGTTTCGTTGCATTTATTAAGCTGCAAAACTTATTATTCTTACAAAAAAGTCTGCCATCAAGTGTTTGGTGCAGATTAGTAGACTAATTTTTGCATTTTTCCTAACACCAGTAACTATCATTGTATATGAGGCGAGAGGTGTCTCATTCATAACGACTAAAGTAGCTATCAACTCGTTGCTAGATGTCAAGCTAGATTGCGACTAAAGTGCTTAAAAATGTAGGCTGGAATGGTCGTCAACGTTTTGTGATCCATTAGCGGAGGTTGTGTTGGTTCCGGCGCTAAAAGCGGTCTTAAGCACTGCGCCTGGAGGAAGCTAGTTCAGAAGTTAAGCAATGTTGTGTTCGTGGCATGGAGGTGAAATAAGTCCCTCGATGAGAAACCTCCAGGAAAAGTGACGTCTTTACTAGGTCGTACATAATTTACGCATTGGTGCTGAGTTTACCACATGCAGCGCTTATCATATAGTTGCATCTCACTGGCCTCAGTGTTCTCATTAAACTTTCAAAGTGGACGGTCTGATAAGGGCTGACGACTTGAGCCTGACGTATGCCAGTCATCAGCAGCTCGCAGAGTTGCTCATCAACGCGATGTCAATTGTAAGAGTGCCACTTCAGGAATGTCTCATCACAGAAAACCTATTTCTGACTTGGAAAAGCTGCACAAATCTAGAAAAAACGTGGCAGTGTCAACTAGTTGCGCACTCAACAATCACACTCAACAAAGCCTCGGAGAATAAATGAGTTGCCTTTTTATCGTTTTCAGTATGTTCTTTGTGAAACTACTAAAAGCTCCTATTCTCATATCAAACTCTTCGCGACCAGTAATTAGTTAGTCCCTTGTCATTGGTTTCACCAGTCCTGCATCTAAATGATCGGTCAAGTCAACCATGCAGCCATTAAAACAATGCCATCGATGTCATCGCGAAGTATAAACACTTGGTTGTGGTCAATGAATTTAGAACTGGAACCTCCTGTCATTTCCTGTTATAATCGTCCTTTGTCATTGATAGGTGCGATTAATTCCGGTATTGGGTACGCGCGTGTGGGATGAGTGGTCAATGGGTGGAGAGAGTTGGAGATTAGATTGGATAGTATCCTCCACCATGGTGTCAAATTGACCCTTACCTCACAGTGACCACTACTACACTCATAATCTACCTGCAAGTTCTATTGTCTGATTGGGAGGGTTTGGTGAGGAGTACGACACATGAGAGCGTCAAAAATTAGCCGCGGAGAGTAGGACTCATTGAGAAGAACTGGGAGAGAAAGCGCTCTGGGTTTGCAAACACTTTTACATCATCTACTTACACCTTAGCCATTGAATTATTCGAATTGGTGGGAGTCTTACTTGCAAAACATGGTGCGGCGCGATCTTGGAAAATTAAATTAAGCCATCATCACGACGTCAAACAAACATCACAAAACAAGTAATAAGCTTAGAAATAACTCAAAGCAACACTCATCCTCCAGCGGGCATGTCATAAAATCTTAATGTGCATGAAAGTAATGCATCTTTGTAAAAATTTAATATTTATCTTAAAGTGCTAAACCATGGAAATTTAAGTGTTCCATTTTACACAAGGTCGTTATTATGCTTACATCGCTTATCGGCGATGCCTAATAATCCTAATAATGCATCAACTCTGGTCCAATTAGCTTTCAATTGGTAGGTTCAGAGACATTTTGGATGCTTGATCTTGGTGCATTAGTTCTTGAAATGCACAGATGATTTCCTTCACGCAAAGTAAGAAACGCATCATTCTGAAAGAAACGAATTCAGGTCTCACGAGTGAGATCGGCTTACAAGATCGCCGCTACGGAGGTCGCAACTGATGTCAGGTCACCAAAGCTCAAAAAAAATGAGCCAAGGTCGGGACACGAAGAAGACAGAAGGTAAGACAGTAGGAAGTACAGCCGTGTTAGGCGAGAGAAGCTTAACGGTTTTATATTAAGAATTTTCGTAATGTTAAAGGCGCAGAGGAACTACCGAAGCAGGAAAACGTGATCCCAGATGCCCCAAGCGAAAGTTCCAAAGAGGAGATGGACGACGAGAGGAGGTTAATCTGGGCACTCATGACCAACCCGGAAGACGAGAGTAATTTTCTTGAAGAGATAAAGGTAAATGCATGATTTTTCACTTGTCGCATCTCCCTCAACATTGTTGGATGTTTCCTTACCTACACAATTACGTGTTTATATTAGAAGATGATCAAGAACAATGACCCGCGACTAACTTATAGCTTCGACGGGAATGTCGTCGACAATTTCCTAATACCTGATCGACCGACGCAGTTAGGATGCCTCATGGATTTGTTCTGTACGCAGCTGTGGTATAAAGCTATGGAAATTTGATGCCCATTTTAAGGAAATGTATGTGCCAGTGCACCATTCTATTTGTCTGAGATTACTTTCCCATTTTTACATAATTCTTATAGTTTCTCGCTTTATATTGTTGTGAAAGGTGAAAAGAAGGCTGATAGTAAATACAGATGTACTGAGTGTGGTGAAGAGCATGACGACTTGGAAGGAATGCACGAACACCTTCTGTGTCACAGTTATTGCAAGTTCTACTTCTGTGTGCAATGCTTCTAAGGTTGCGAAACGCTTACGGAAATGGTGCGCCACAGAAAGACACACGGTGGTAAGATTTGATTGCAGTCACTTTTTTTTCTGCTCTACCACTACTGCTAATTAATAATGCTTTATACATCCCTTTTTACATAAGATGTATTTGAGCTGCCAGAATCGATTTAGGAGTTTTTAAGAAAACTAAGAAGTCCAGAGGGCTTGGAGCCTCCTTAATCCTCTACGTCTGAAGAGGTGGACGGGTGTCCTCCTGAAAAAAAGGCGCAGAATAGAGTACCGCTGCAATGTTTGCGGATCCACTTTTGACCAGTTGGATGTATTACTATCACACACAGAACATGAGCACCCAACTGAACGGGACATCATTGACCGTCTGCGTGTTCGCCTCATGCGTGCTGCACTCAGTCCCTATGCGGATGAGAAAGAGGGGGAGGATGCCTCAGATCCTACCAGATAATATCAAAAGGAAAATGCATTTAGGTGCTAACATGAAAATATATATAACAAATGCTTTTTATACTGGCCTTTTTAACTACAATTTTGCAATACTTTAGTGTGATGATGCTTGGAGGAATTGTTGTCTTGCATTGCGATTCGCAGTAGTGACCCATTCGGTTCTTCGGTAGGTGCAAAGTTACGTTAATGTTCAGCTAAAAGGCGCAAAGCCATGATTGAAATAGAGGGAAAGACGTGAAAAGTGGTAAGTGTGGAAGTAGGGAGGTTCAGCGAGCAGACAAATGTTTGAAAATGGACAATGTATGGGGATCATGCACAATTCTTCGACGTGTCAGCATTTAAGGCAAAGAGACACAGCAAAATTAAGGAGTCGGTCGCTAAACCCACTGGATTTATATGGAGATAACACAGGTGCGTTTTTGTTTCACAACCACAATCTAATCTAGTAGGAATTGTTGCCTTTCATTGAGATGACGGTGGCGGTGCGTGCAGTTATTCGGTAGGAGCGAAGTAACATAGGTACTCAGCTGAAAGCGATGAAGGAATGACTAGAACAGAGGTAATGTAATATGAAGTCGTAGGAATTAAAAACAGATGGTAGGGATGGATGACTCCGCATATTGCTGTGGCGCAGCGAGCCTTATTTCTTTTCCTCTTGCTCCTATCTGTTTTTGAAATGATTCGCTTGCCCTCCCATCTGGCTGTTAGACTAAGTAAAATATGAGGGGAATTGACTAGATGAATGGAATTCGAATTTCATGAGTGGCACACTCAAGTTTTCACATACCTATAAAATTCACTCATTCACCCATGCTCTCGGTTACATGCCAAAAAGAAGAACGTTGGAACCAGCTTTGTGATAATTAAGTGCTTCTTTTTCGCGGTACACTTCAAGACTTAAAACAAAGTTATCCCTTGACGTGTGAAACGCACTTGGACTCCTGATGCGACAAAGCAGGATGTGAATAAGGCAGTAAAAAGGGCTGAAAGAGGATGATTTAGGAGTGGAGGGAAAGGCGGTGGCATATCTAACACGCACTTTCTGATTTTTTTGTCTCTTCTAGCACTTTGACGTCTTTGAACGACAGAGTGGGGGGCTGGTGGATTACAGACAGACGGATAAGGAGGTGGCACAGGTGGTTGATAGGTAGAAGACCGGTTGTGAGTAGATTACAAAGCAGAACGGACAAAGAACTAGGTAGTGGGAAATACAATGATGGGTAGATGGCGAGAGAATGCGAATGTCCATATTAACTATTGTATAATGAGGTGGTATTTGAGCCAGAACCGCTATTCTCTTAACGCAGATTCCAAGTAAAGCATAAAGAGTCTAGAATATACCCAATGGTGATGCGTTATTAGGCACAAATCAGAGAGTGATTGACGCCACTGCAGTAACGAAGCAGCCAATTAGAAGTGCGGTTTTTGAAAGATGATCCCAAAGAATGCTGAGGATAAGGCATCCGCAAATGGCGTAAACAGAGCATAGAATAGGAAATTTGTCTTTTGGAAGGTAAGCCTTGGTTAAGTATGCTAGAGTAGTCCGCAACACAAAACGCAGGCAAAAGCAGAAAGTTTTTCGAAAACAAGCGCATCGAGCTTAAAGCGGTCTCACTTTGATGGAAAATTTTTTAAACTGCAGACGAAAATGCCTAATCGCTGTCAATAGGCTCTCCTTTACCCTTATTTCGCTCTCGTTTCGGCTTCCTAATTGTCAGTTCTGCTTTTCTCTCTGCTAATCTTGTGTGGTTATTTTTGCCAACTATGCTGCTCTATTTTCTTCTACTCGCATAGATTCCATTCGCTTTTATTTAAATTGTAATAGTAATTTTTGGATTTTAATGTTAAAGAAATGCGATCGTCATTGTCTGAATTAAACCCCTCAGAAAAAAGAGAGGTAGCCGTAACTTAGAACACTGGGCTTTTTTAGACCCAGTAAGACATCAGCGATACCGGATAATGATAGTGCTCTAACCCCACCTCTGGAACTGTCGCTTAGCAATCACGACTAAACTCAAGTGTACTTACAATCACTATAAAGCCAAGGTAAATTAAAACGCTCTAAAGTGAGGCCAGACAAAGTTATTCCACATTACCAGTTAAGTGGAATGCGTCGATAAATGGAGATGTTTGCCTGGGCCATAGCTGAGTAGATGGTTACTAACTACTATTGTAGGGGTCTAAATATGGTAAGAACTCAAACATTAAAAGGATGGTATACAAACTCATTTGACAATCGCCTCACGGCGAAGTTTTGTGGTGAGTAATATAAAGGAGAGGCTATGGGGTTCATACTATAATGTATTATCCTGAATATGTAGTAAAATGTTTAGGTAAAGGGTATCCTAGCCTAAAAAGCATTGAGCTAGTGCAACTGCTACCAAGGGTCGTCGTTACCCAAACTTTACTGTTAACCAAACATTAGTCGGTTTGATGGACAATTGGTCAGCTACTCATTCACATGCACTTGTTGCGCTCACATTTCAATGTAGAAAGAAACGCGTCCCTGGAATCGAATCCGAAATAATTGAAGAAATCCAGGAGTCCTGGGAAACTAGTGTCTTCCCATTCACATGTGCTTAAAGAGACACAAGGGTGCTTTGCCAAAGAAAAGCGCAAAAAAATTATTGCTGCATCATCTATAAGTATGGGTTGACCGTGTGGATGTGGTGCTATTCTACACGAAAAGGATCGTCTAAGTGAGTGGTAAAAACTTGATGTTCAATAAGTCAAATCTTTTGAAGTCCTTTGTGACAAAATTTAGATCAAAACATTTTCGAATCGAATTTCGTGCTGTCATACTACGGTTGGAAGTTAGTAGGTGGAAGTGGCGAGAAATTCCATGGTTTTGAAACCACATGAAGTTCAGTGTGTGAGACAAATTAACTTGGAGCATATTTATAAATGCCATTTGGCCGCTGGAGATGTGAGTAGCTAAAGCGACGTGTTGGAGAAATAGTATATTCTTGAGAAAATGAAGTCACTAACGGTTATCTCTTAGGATGCATATTTGGTCGCGGGTGATCTTGAGTGGCAAGATGCAAAAAACGCCTCTAAGGTCATAGCATAAACTACACAAGTGGCTTTGGTGACCTAGCAATGAGTCAAGTTATTAAGCAAACTAAAATTCCACTTGAAATGCTATCCTATACATTAAAATACAATTTGGATGCGACTACAAGCACATGGCTCCACTGCAGGAAGAACAGGATGAACAAACACTGCCACAAATGCTTTGGCGGCATTCACAATAGCTGGAATAACGAAATTGCATTAAGTCCAAAGTGCAGGCATCAACTTCTTTGCCAGCTTGTCGACACGATTTTTGCTTTTGCAAACCAATCTCTCCTGGAAGCAATATTAATGTGCAACTGCATTAAGCGTAGTTAGTGGTCTACCAACTGGCAATGTTTTGCACGATGCATCGTTCTCTCCATGTGAGACAAAATTGACACGCATTAAATCAGCATGGCTTTAAACAATAGATGAGCACAGAACAAATCCATTAGCTATCCTGACTGCGTTTCTCGATCAACTATAAAGAAATTCTCAATGATCTACCCATTGAGGGCGTATTTTAGTCGGGATACGGTGTTAATGTGAATAATCTAATGTAAATACTTAAAAACATGGGTAAAATAGTCGCATGATTCGTCCAAGGGAATGTGATAGATAGAAAATCACTCACTTGCCTCAACCTCATCAAGGAACCCAACCTCGTCTTCTGAGTCGAAAATAAGTGCTTCGCCTGCTTTCCTCGCCTTCCGTCTTCATGTTGGAACTGCCGCTTAAGAGATCCAAAGCTACGTATTGCCGCTCCAGCACTTCCTCTAGGCCTTTACATTTGTAAATAAGATTTTATACGATATCATTGAGCATTTCTATTTTAGTGCGTTTATAAATTTCAGCAATCTTACACTCCAGTCCCTTTCTGTCTTGACCTTGGCTCATTTTTTCTCATTTTGTTGATCGGACATCATTTGCGACCTTCAAAGCGCTGATCTCTTAAGCCAGACTCACATGCTGCAAGTACATTTTTGTTTTGGTTTGTAAAGCGGTTTTTTTGTCCTGCGGGTCTACTACATAAGCTTGCACAGATAAAGGTTAGCATGTAAAATTGGAACATATAAGGCGTTCATAAGCTTACTACGTAAGAAGATAAACAACTCGGAAATGCCAGATTATAAGGAGCATTTAAGAATGTCAACAACCCACTTTCACTAGTTTTCTATTAGTAAGGTGTATAAGCTAGTTATGTAGTTTTGCAGTTTTCGTTATTAAATGTTAAACTGAAGGCACCAATGGGACATTTTTTGAGGCCTGAAGCGGAAAGCAGCAAATCATAAGATCCAAGGCATTCAACTTTTGCGCATACGCAATTTTTGTTCCAATTGTCAAAGAATAGTTGGGGCTGCTATGCCAGAACTTTAACCATCCCCATACGTTCAGTTCCTTTAGCAGCTAATGCCTCGACCTGAAGGTCTAGTCAAGCAGTCACTGAAAGCTCTGGCTGTGTGCGGCTTCCAATAAGCCGTTGTGAGGTTGATTTGTAGACGAGTGTACTCTCTTCATCGTATATATCGCTTCTGATTAGTCTCAGTTGAGTGGTCGATGGGTCCTCTCACCCACCATGTCCAGGTTCTTTTACTCTTCTGCCCCCTTACCACAGCTACAATGAAATTGCTGCACGCTTTGCATTTGGATCTTTATTGTATTATAGATTGGTAGCACAATGCTTTCTCTGCAAATGCAAAGAAGCATTAAATTGGGTAAAACTCTACGCAAAACTGAAAAGTCTGACCATTCTTTATCAGCTTTTCTGTTTTAAATGCTAAGTGGCAGTAATGATTTCCAACCAGAAGCATGGAGGGAGAGTAAACCTTGAATCCGTACGAGTGTGCCCATCCACCTTGTTTAAGGTTAATTTGGGTTGCAGTGAGGAATGCATTTAAAGGGGTGCATGATATGAGTGGGTAATCCTCCGGCCTTCTATGATGCGGCTTCGTGGCAATGGCGTAGTTTTACTTTCAGGAGAAAGACAATATGCAGTGAAAGGCTATTAAAGAAAGGACGCAGACGCTTAGAGCCATCTAACAGATTTGTTGCGAATCTTTTAATTTAGCAAATTCAAACACTTTGTGGTGCCGTGAATTCATCGAGAACTATAACGTCATAAAAACGAAGAAATATGGTCTTAAAATATAGAGAATTACCTAAAATATTCAAAAAATACATTGCGCTTACGCTCCGCAGACGAATGCGTGTGTGAACAAAACAAAACTGACTTCGTGCTAATCGCTAAGGCTGCCACCATTCGACCTTCAGGCCGTTGGAATTAGTTTGCCTTAATTTTCACTTTTTACGTAAATGAAGTGCATGTGCGCGTAAATACTCGATGAAGTTGACGCGCACGGCCCTGGCTGAATTGTCCAATTCGTGAATGCGGCTTAAAATTATGACGGCATTTTCTGCATATTTTTGCGTCATATGTTTATGTTTTGTTACAAACTACATGAACAGATTAAAAATAGGAATAATGAGTCTGTAGCACAGCGTTCCTCCTCGAACCTCTAGAAGCTCAGGTTAATCGTTGCAAATCATTGGAGACAGCACGACAGGTGACACAAGCATAATAATTAGGGCTAAAGAGTGAAGAATAAATGGTGAAAAGTACTGTGCAATAAATATGATGACTAGTGTGCGAAAATCTGTCAGCTTGGCATGGATGAGGACTACCACAACAAAATATTGAGGCGCACATTTGCGGTGCAAAAATAGCCTGTGTACACTCCGTCTTGGGAGCAGTATTACTGCAGATGCCATCGCATTAGGCACTTAATGCAAAGATGCATCTTTGAAAAGTTTGCATCCAACCTCGCTATTGACGTTGGTAAGCGTGAGTCTCTTTAAGTACCAGCGACCCTGCATGTATCAATAACAGCAACTGCAGTGTGATATTTGCTCATCCAGCCGTAGCAAATGTGCTGGCATGATGCATATCCAAATTATAATGCATACAACGACAATGAAGAGCAACTGCCTACGCGACGCTCCAGTGTAGAGAGCTTTCTTGAACGCTCCAGTCAATGCAAACAAGTAGAGGTACTCACCGCAGAAAAGCATAAGAAAGAGACGAAGAAAGGAAAAGCATGAACAGTTTAACGTGATTGTGAGTGCGCGTAATCGAAATGCGGTGGTGCCCATGGGCAAACCTTTGCCGGCCGTGGTCTCGGGCCTGCAACAGAGTAACTTACAGGAATCCACATGCTACGGGCATTATGCATTCTGTCCTTAAGCTAGTTGCACATGGTTCACCATTGAAACAATGCAGCATCTGGTACTCACTCTACGTTTGATTGTGGATATTTTTCGAGAGCTGTAAATTTCGTTTCCCAAGCAGTTTATTGAAATCACATTATGCAGTAGTACGAAACGATATAGCGTGTTTGCCGCTCACGTGAGGAGCCACAGGGGGAACGTGTAAAACTGAGGGAGGTAGTGACCCTTGCAATAAAGTGTCCGGTGCATCATCTGTCATTGAGGACGAAATGCTACTGTAGGTAAGGATGGGAAAGCCGATAATTAATCAAAGAAATTAGTAAAACCTTTGTGCATTACTTTGGACTCAAAACAAAACTCTAGCAGTGGAAGCGTAGAGCTTCACCAGAGATTTAGTGTCGATGTTAAAGTGAAGCAACTTCGAGTGCATCAGAAATTTCTGTGTGGAGATGCCACTTTTCCCGTGTTAGGTAAACAAAATGCTCACTTACAATCCTAAAAGTTGGCTTATTGCTTTAAGAGGCTCAGGATCCAAGTTTCGAATGAGCCTTGACAAACCTGTGGAAAACAATGGATGCGTTTCGTTACCTTGCGATCGAGTGAATATAACAAGTATTGCCAAGATGGGCTAGGTAAATGAAATATTGGTCAAAAAGAGGTACAAAAATGGGTCCAGCCTTTAGCAAAGTAAACACTAGAGGAGTGGTTCGCTGGCCTCTACTACCTGCATATCAACATAAAGCAAACGAGGTAATACGTCAGAAGCGGGCTAGTCTTTGTGCCATTTTAGGCTTACGAAAAGTCATATTTTCTACAGAAGACAAAAATTAAGAGCTGCATTTAAGACCTGTCCAAATATCGGTTACCATTACCGCACAACCGGTTTCCACAAACTAAGTTAACCAAATCCACTGATCTATCCATATGCATACATAAAAAGATTCCATTATTTGTCCATCCAAGCAACCATTTGAACATCGCCTCGACCCCCATTTATCAGTCCAACAATCTTTTCCTTCAAGCCTCCCAATCACCACCCGCACATCTGCTCGTATCGGACGCTGGCAGTTACAACCTCTGCTACTTTGAGTTCATCCACCATGTAGCTGACAATCGTTTAGCACTTTTCTTGCTGATCACACCTAGCCCTACTGATTCGGTAAATTCTCTTCACTACCAAAAACAATAACAAGCATAAATATTATATAGCGTGCTGATTTTTGTGATCTTTAGGGTGTGATTTCAAACCGCATTTTAGATGGTGCATGAGGGATGGAATCTGCCAGCTCTTTCTAACAGAAACTGTAATGGCTCTACAATGGGAAGAGGATACGGTAATAGATGGCAGAAGAATATCCAACCCTCCTTGAATACTTTCTATGCAAGTCCTTGGCGAGGTAAACAAAAGGGTCGAAAAACAATTAGTTTTTGGTTTAGAAAAACGGTGCAAGAGCGAAGGATAAGGAAAGGACGAAAATAGAGAGGATCAACTAGCCAAGTTTGGATATCAATGGACAACTTAGTGACAGCAAGTGTTTGTGTGCAAAGGAACCCTTTTCCTAACTTATGCAATTCTTCCATCCGTCTATCCACTAATCTATTTTATTTCTTATCCACTCTCATGATCATGCAACTACTGTGAAAATGATCTAAGAGGCTTAGCAGAATGTAAACACAATGAACGTGAGGCTGGAACACAATAGGTAAGAAGTTTTCCTTTCAGATGCTAAATCAACAATGTTTAGAATTATGTGTTCATGCAAAGAGAGTAGGAGAGTAAAAAACGACAGAAGACAATAAAGAAAGGGGTGCTATAGGTTACCTTTAATTTCTATGGGATGTTCCTATCATCTGTGCTCAGGCCTATAGATTTACTTAAGAAGAGGAATGGAAGAAGCAAAGAAGGAAAAGTAGACCCTTAAGGGGTTAGGAAAAGTGGGATACAAGCATTTCAGAGTGACTGATTCGCAGAAAAAAACGAGTACCTGAAGACGCCTTTGTGATTGAACCCCCTTCCGCTTTAGCTTGAAGGAACCGGTCAGTGTGCCACGTCACATGTGCTGTTTTGCGTAGTTTCTTGTGATGTCCTGCCCATCGTCTTAGAGAGCCATAGTTATTCTGGCTCAAAATTCGAAATCTGAATTCATATGTCCTAGGCAAACGATACGCATCTGCCTGCATGATAGCGATGAGAAAATGCGTTGATTTGTAACCTTCCAAGTCTTTAGCCCATGCGGCTCTGCCTTTGGTTTCAGGTTGAGTTCTGACATTGTAATAACATTCAGAGGCGCTTCGCTTCAGCTGTAGCCATACCTATGTCCTTGTCCATAGCAGCTGTCAAGCCATAGCTACAGATTTGCAACGTTTAAATAAGTCAAAGTGGAATAGCCTCCCATCTCACTATATCCTGTAGAAATTACAAAAGCTAAAATTTGGAGCAAATTTAACCAAAAATACCAACATCTGGGCTCTTTTAGCAAAATATCGAATTACACTACCACAGCGGTGTGCAGAGACATTTGACGATGACCTTCCCTTATCTCTTCCTCCACCCCCCTTCTGTAAACTTCTCGTCTTCTCTTCTTGCCCAACTATTCTTTCATTCATTCAATTGAACAAGCCTGGCGCCTCCTTAATACCAGATAGCTGCAGTCAGAGTAATCGGCCTTCCTGGTACAAGGTAACAAACGGCTTACTTTCAGTAGATCTATAGCAATCCTTAGGAGCGCGTCCCTAATTTCTTCACTTAATTTATGCCTCGCATTGCTCGTACTGCCTCTAAATACTTAAGTAAGAAATAGGGGTAAAATGGCCAAGGATTAAAAAACATCGACAAGGCAATGCAGTTGATTCGAAGCTTGGCAGTGCTGGTAATCCCTCTCACTCTCTTTCGCCTCTTTTGCATTCACAATCATGCAAGAAATTCGCTTCGAGTAGAAAAGAACGAAGACAAGTGATGCCTGCTCTTGCAAAACCACCTTCTACGTAGGTAGTATTGTGCTTCTTTATAACAATTTGACCTCTAATGTCTGCTCTGCCGTTGGAAGGGAGTAGATTAGAGTAGTTCACGCCGCCATCCCACTAAGCCAGTGAGTCATCTGTGGTATCTATCTCACATCTGCTAGAGGGCAACGTTGAGTTTTCGACGTAATTAAGCAATAAGCTTCATGCAATGTAACAGGACCGACTTGGCTTTTGCCTCCCAAATAAACGTTGTTCGTATCACGTCAACAAATAACATGCCACGTTTATTTTTGCTCCATTAAGTCAGTTAACCTCTGAGTTTTACAAGCGAGGTGGACAACTGATGTCACATTTAACCATGACTTCCTTATGAGAGATATTTGCTTGCGCCATAGGTCTTCCTGCAACACTTCGAAGGTGTTCAAGGGAGGAGCTTTTTGTCAACCACCCGGAGGCATGCCGCAAGTGATCGCACCATCTCACACTCACTGTCTCATCCTCGTTCTCCTCCAAAACTGCAGGTGATGGTCGTCTCACCTCAATTCTAAAAAATCGCATTCAGGATAGTTTAAATGACTCGGATATAAACTAAATGGGAGCAGGCCATTTTTTGTTAATACCTAAAAGTAAATCGGCTATCAAAAGTGGGTCTTTCTAGCTCGCGCCTACTCGAGATCATCTATTGAATGCATTGGACTTATATCGCTCACTTTATTTTATGTTAACATATCTTTGGCTATGTTAACATGGACGCAGTGCCCTTTCCTTTGATCTTTAGACGACTCCTTATGTAAACTATCTCAATACACATCGCACCTGGACCAGACGCTTACAGAGTAGCTAAAGCGGGCTACCAAACATTTGCTATTGTAAGGACAGCATGCGCTAACGTATGGCCTGAGTAGCTTTACTAGTTCTTCGACTACCAAGCTCTGAACTATCTCCTGTGCGATGGCTAGGCAGAATTCATGCTGCTTAAATAACCTGCTATCCGCTAGAGAGGGTTGGAGTTTGTCCTAATGAGCCATCAGATCTCATATTGTGATCACCACCTAGGGTCGATCATTGTGTTTAATTACTGAGGCGGTGAGTAGTCAAAGTGTAGAGGGAAGTTCAAAAGCAATTTGCTTTGCTAATAAACAAGATGTGATGATCAAAATGTTGCCGCTATGTGGAAGGATCCTATTGGCTTTACCTATAGGGGCATCACTTTTATCCGCACAGCATGAACATTATCCGTCCCCGTTTCCATCCTCTGATTCCAAGCTTTTCGATTTGTCTCTAGTTGCAAATAAATGTCTAGCTCTTTAACAAACGTAATTTGGTTTCGACATCCAACCCTTTGATACTGCTTTCCCGCAGGAATTGAGGAGCGAACTGGGCTCCCCACACTCTCTATTACACATTCTTTTGTGTACCTTAGTGTACTTTAGGTTAGTTTAAGCTGGAAACACCTCATTTGTCACTCGGATGATGCATTGAGTGCTAATGTTACAGCGGAAATAGTGCAAGCACTCTAACAGGCTCTGCTCCATCCAATGTGTGCGACTTCGAATGCGGCTGAAAGTCATGATACATTCTCTTTCTCCTCCATCTCTTACCTTTATTTTTGTTATTGCAGCATGTGACTTGCGATGCGTTGAGCAGACAACGTTTCCACCCCGCTAATTTGCAACATTGATGAAAAAAGGCAGAATTCAAGGCTAGAAAATGCATTATAAATGTAGGGACTCAGTTAAATGCTATTGACATGGTGTAAAGTTCTCTTCTCACAACCAATGTACACAGTTAGCCATCGCGAAGTGGTTGGTGCCATATATTATTCGCTCCAGCCATCAACATATACGTGCTTCCATAAAGACATTGATCTAACGCTTGAGTTTTATTCGGCTTGATAACAAAGATGAGGAAACAGGATGGGATTAAGCCGGCTATTTGTTGTGTTCTTCGTTTTTTGCTAGACCGCTGACCTCAAATACCGACCGTTTGAGCAGAAGGGAGGGTGATCCATTAGAGTGGACTGGCGAGTGTTTATTCAACGTGGTCTTGATAAACCCTCCAGAAGCGACATGCATCGCCGGATGATAGTGGTTGATTGAGTTCACATCTCTCCTCAAGTTACAACTCAAAATGACCTGAGGTCCTACACCCCAAAGAGCGTTTACTTCGTAGGTAAATAAGGTCGACGTTGGGGTTTAAACATTGTGCTTCTCGAGACTTACGACCTCACGTACTCAAATGGGAAGAAAATCATGCCGAAAGTTCTGCAACCCGGTGATGTATTAGTTAAGAAAGGAAGTAAGTATTGCGGATATGCAAAATGTGTCTTATGCTCAGAGTATGAGTTTGGTCTACATTTCCGATGGATAGGCATTATGAAACAAAGGACTGTGGTGTTTCTTCTTTCGAAAGGACTTAATTGGATGTCTCGATCTCTCTTTTTTTGCAACTTCGTTTAGTGGGACCCAGATCGATTGGCACTAATTAATGAATGCTTTGGGTAGGAGTGAGGCCAATCAAAGCAGCATTAGGCTGCGTGTTGGTNAGCAACCGCAGTGTGAATTTTGCCAATCCAGCCGTGGCAAATATGCTGGCATAATGCATGATGCTTTCTTGTACGCTCCAGTCAATGCGATCAAGTAGAGGTATTCATCGCAGAGGAGCACAAGAAAGAGACGAAGAAAGGAAAAGTAAGAACCGTTAAACGCGATTGAGAGAGTACGTAATCGAAATGCGGTAGTGCCCATGGGCAAACCTTTGCCTGCCGTGGTTTTTGGCCTGCAACAGAGTATCTTACAGAAAATCCGCATGCAGCGAGCATTATGCAGTCTGTCCTTAAGCTAGTTGCACATGGTTCACAATTGAAACAATGCAGCATCTGGTGCTCACTTTACATTTGGTCATGCTACTTCCGTGCTAGGTGAACAAAATGCTCACTTACAATCCCAAAAGCTAGATTATTACTTCAAAAGGCCCACGATCCAAGTTTTGATTTAGTCCTAAAAAAACCTGTGGGAAACAATGTGTGTGAAATATGGAGATCGTCATAATAGATGGATGCTTTTCGTTACCTTGCGATCGAGTGAACATAACAAGTATTGCCAAGATGGGCTAGGCAAATGAAATATTAGTCAAAAAGTGGTACAAAGATGGGTTCAGCCTTTTGCAAAGTAAACGCTAGAGGAGTGGTTCGCTGCCTTCTACTACCTGCATGTCAACATAAAGCGATTGAGGTAATACGCAAGAAGCGGGCTAGTCTTTTTGCCATTTTTGGCTTACAAAAAGTCATGTTTTCTACAGAAGGCAAAAATTAAGAGCCGCATTTACAACCTGTCCACGTATCAGTTACCATTACTGCACAACCGGTTTCCACAAAATGTATTCACCAAATCCACTGATCTATCCATATGCATACATAAAAAGATTCCATTATTTGTCCATACAAGCAACCATTCGAATATCTCCTAGACTCCCATTCATCAGTCTAACAATCGTTTCCTTTACTAAGCCTTCCAATCGCGACCCGCACATCTGCTCGTTTCGGACGCCAGCAGTTACAACCTCTGCCACTTCGAGTTCATCCACCATGTAGCTGACATTTGTTCAACACTTTTCGTGTTGATCACACCTAGTCCTACTGATACGGTAACTTCTCTTTACTAACAACAACAATAACAAGCATAAATATTATATAGCGTGCTGATTTTAGTGACCTTTAGAGTGTGATTCCAAACCATATTTTAGATGGTGCATAAGGGGCGGAATCTGCCAGCTCTTTCTAACAACAACAGTATTGGCTCTACAATGGGAAGAGGATACGATGATAGATGACAGAAGAATATCCAACCCTCCTTGCGTACTTCCTATGCAAGTCCTTGGCGAGGTGAACAAAATGGTCGAATTACAAGTAGTTTTTGGTCTAAAAAACGGTGCTAGAGTGAGGGATTGAGAAAGGACGAAAATAGAGAGGATCAACTAGCCAAGTTTGGATACCATTGGACGGCTTACTTAGTGACAGCAAGTATTTGTGTGCAAGGGAACCCTTTTCCTAACTTATATAATTCTTCCATCCGTCTATCCACCAACTTATTTCATTTCTTATCCACTTCCTTGATCATGCAACTACTGTGAAAGTGATCTAAGAGACTTGGCAGAATGTTATTACAATGAACATGGGGCTGGAACACTTTCAATATGTAAGAAGTTTTCCTTTCAGATGCTAAATTAACAATGTTTGGAATTATGTGTGTATGCAAAGAGGGTGGGAGAGCAAAAAACGACAGGAGAAGACGATAAAGAAAGAGGTACCATAAGTTGCCTTTAATTTCTATGGGATGTTCCTATCATCTTTGCCCAGGCCTGTAGATTTACTTGAGATGAGGAATGGAAGAAGCAAAGAAGGAAAAGTAGACCCGTTAAGGGGTTAGGAAAAGTGGGATACAAGCATTTCAGAGTGACTGATTCGCAGAAAAAACGAGTACCGAAAGACGCCTTTGTGATTGATCCCATTCCGCTTTAGCTTGAAGGAATCGATCAGTGTGCCACGTCACATGTGCTGTTTTGCGTAGTTTCTTGTGATGTCCTGCCTATTGTCTGAGAGATTCTTAGCTATTCTAGCTCAAAAATCGGGATCAGAATTCATATGCTCTAGGTAAACAATACTCATCTGCCTGCATGATAGCGATGAGAAAATGCGTTGATTTGCAACTTTCCAAGTCTTTAGCCCATGCGGCTCTGCCTTTGGTTTCAGGTTGAGTTCTGACATTGTAATAACCTTCAGAGGCGCTTCGCTTCAGCTGTAGCCATACCTATGTCCTTGTCCATAGCAGCTGTCAAGCCATAGCTACAGATTTGCAACGTTTAAATACGTCAAAGTGAAATAGCCTCCCATCTCACTATATCCTGTAGAAATTACAAAAACTAAAATTTGGAGCAAATTTAACCAAAAATACCAACATCTGGGCTCTTTTAGCAAAATATCGAATTACACTACCACAGCGGTGTGCAGAGACATTTGACGATGACCTTTCCTTATCTCTTCCTCCACCCCCCTTCTGTAAACTTCTCGCTTCTCTTCTTACCCAACTATTCTTTCATTCATTCAATTGAACAAGCCTGGCACCTCCTTAATACCAGATAGCTGCAGTCAGAGTAATCGGCCTTCCTGGTACAAGGTAACAAACGGCTTACTTTCAGTAGATCTATAGTAATCCTTAGGAGCGCGTCCCTAATTTCTTCACTTAATTCATGCCTCGCATTGCTCGTACTGCCTCTAAATACTTAAGTAAGAAATAGGGGTAAAATGGCCGAGGATTAAAAAACATAGACAAGGCAATGCAGTTGATTCGAAGCTTGGCAGTGCTGGTAATCCCTCTCACTCTCTTTCGCCTCTTTTGCATGCACAATCATGCAAGAAATTCGCTTCGAGTAGAAAAGAACGAAGACAAGTGATGCCTGCTCTTGCAAAACCACCTTCTACGTAGGTAGTATTGTGCTTCTTTATAACAATTTGACCTCTAATGTCTGCTCTGCCGTTGGAAGGGAGTGGATTAGAGTAGTTTACGCCGCCATCCCACTAAGCCAGTGAGTCATCTGTGGTATCTATCTCACATCTGCTAGAGGGCAACGTTGAGTTTTCGACGTAATTAAGCAATAAGCTTCATGCAATGTAACAGGATCGACTTGGCTTTTGCCTCCCAAATAAACGTTGTTCGTATCACGTCAACAAATAACATGCCGCGTTTATTTTTGCCTCCGTAAAGTCAGTTAACCTCTGAGTTTTACAGGCGAGGTGGACAACTGATGTCACATCTAACCATGACTTCCTTATGGGAGATATGTGCTTGCGCCATAAATCTTCCTGCAACATTTCGAAGGTGTTCAAGGGAGGTACTTTTAGTCAACCACTCGGAGGCATGCCGCAAGTGATCGCACCATCTCACACTCACTGTCTCATCCTCGTTCTCCTCCAAAACTGCAGGTGATGGTCGTCTCACCTCAATTCTAAAAAATCGCATTCTGGATAGTTTAAATGACTCGGATATAAGCTAAATGGGAGCAGGCCATTTTTTGTTAATACCTAAAAGTAAATCGGCTGTCAAAAGTGGGTCTTTCTAGCTCGCGCCTACTCGAGATCATCTATTGAATGCATTGGACTTATATCGCTCACTTTGTTTTATGTTAACACATCTTTGGCTATGTTAACATGGACGCAGTGCCCTTTCCTTTGATCTTTAGACGACTCCTGATGTAAACTATCTCAATACACATCGCACCTGGACCGGACGCTTACAGAGTAGCTATAGCGGGCTACCAAACATTTGCTATTGTAAGGACAGCATGCGCTAACGTATGGCCTGAGTAGCTTTACTAGTTCTTCGATTACCAAGCTCTGAACTATCTCCTGTGCGATGGCTAGGCAGAATTCATGCTGCTTAAATAACCTGCTATCCGCTAGAGAGGGTTGGATTTTGTCCTAATGAGCCATCAGATCTCATATTGTGATCACCACCTAGGGTCGATCATTGTGTTTAATTACTGAGGCGGTGAGTAGTCAAAGTGTAGAGGGAAGTTCAAAAGCAATTTGCTTTGCTAATAAACAAGATGTGATGATCAAAATGTTGCCGCTATGTGGAAGGATCCTATTGGCTTTACCTATAGGGGCATCACTTTTATCCGCACAGCATGAACATTATCCATCTTCGTTTACAACCTCTGATTCCAAGCTTTTCGATTTGTCCCTAGTTGCAAATAAATGTTTAGCTCTTTAACAAACGTAATTTGGTTTCGACATCCAACCCTTTGATACTGCTTTCCCGCAGGAATTGAGGAGCGAACTGGGCTCCCCACACTCTCTATTACACATTCTTTTGTGTACCTTGGTGTACTTTAGGTTAGTTTAAGCTGAAAACACCTCATTTGTCACTCGGATGATGCATTGAGTGCTAATGTTACAGCGGAAATAGTGCAAGCACTCTAACAGGCTCTGCTCCATCCACTGTGTGCGACTTCGAATGCGGCTGAAAGTCATGATACATTCTCTTTCTCCTCCATCTCTTACCTTTATTTTTGTTATTGCAGCATGTGACTTGCGATGCGTTGAGCAGACAACGTTTCCACCCCGCTAATTTGCAACATTGATGAAAAAAGGCAGAATTCAAGGCTAGAAAATGCATTATAAATGTAGGGACTCAGTTAAATGCTATTGACATGGTGTAAAGTTCTCTTCTCACAACCAATGTACACAGTTAGCCATCGCGAAGTGGTTGGTGCCATATATTATTCGCTCCAGCCATCAACATATACGTGCTTCCATAAAGACATTGATCTAACGCTTGAGTTTTATTCGGCTTGATAATAAAGATGAGGAAACAGGATGGGATTAAGCCGGCTATTTGTTGTGCTCTTCGTTTTTTGCTAGACCGCTGACCTCAAATACCGACTGTTTGAGCAGAAGGGAGGGTGATCCATTAGAGTAGGCTGACGAGTGTTTATTCAACGTGGTCTTGATAAACCCTCCAGAAGCGACATGCATCGGCGGATGATAGTGGTTGATTGAGTCCACATCTCTCCTCAAGTTACAACTCAAAATGACCTGAGGTCCTACACCCCAAAGAGCGTTTACTTCGTAGGTAAATAAGGTCGACATTGGGGTTTAAACATTGTACTTCTCGAGATTTACGACCTCACGTACTCAAATGGGAAGAAAATCAAGCCGAAAGTTCTGCAACCCGGTGATGTATTAGTTAAGAAAGGAAGTAAGTATTGCGGATATGCAAAATGTGTCTTATGCTCAGAGTATGAGTTTGGTCTACATTTCCGATGGATAGGCATTATGAAACAAAGGACTGTGGTGTTTCTTCTTTCGAAAGAACTTAATTGGATGTCTCGATCTCTCTTTTTTTGCAACTTCGTTTAGTGGGACCCAGATCGATTGGCACTAATTAATGAATGCTTTGGGTAGGAGTGAGGCCAATCAAAGCAGCATTAGGCTGCGTGTTGGTAATGAGATTTGTGTCCGAATGCGAGGAAGGATGTTTAGCACATTTAAGGTGTTGATTGTAAGGTATCGGTCGAGCAATTTCGTCCATACAAAAGAGAATTCTGGGAAGTGAAGTGGCCTTTAAGTAACAACAAACGTGCAACAAACTATGCTTAAACTTACTTCTTACCTGTTAAATGAGTTTAGCCTCGTTGTCGCTTATAAATGCGATACCTCGACCTCAGTTGACTCTTACCTCCAAAACGGTGGAAGCGAGGCAGTACATTGCTCTGTTGGAAGAAGTTGAGAAAACAAACGATGATGATGTTAGCGAAAGTCCATGTCGCTAACAGAGGGCTTGACCTTTATTTGCCTTCTCCAGTGCAGGTTGCATTTGTCTTGCGCAGATAAATGTTTCAAAGTTGTTAGCATAACCGCATAGGTGCCAACCATTTGACCATTGATCGGCTACAACCTCATCATCGAAATCGAAATTGGCTTGTGATGTCGAACTGTGCCCTTCACCCGACCTAAAACTTTAACGGTTTAATCCAAACTGTGAAGCAGATGCAAATGAATTACATCCGAGTTATTTAATTGTGTTTTTTACCAAAAATAACTAATTGACCTTTAATATCGGTAGGATGGTAACATCTGCTGTAGGCGCCTACCATCCAACCACAGGCCATTTCAGTGCGCTCTACAGCTCAAAACAAGTCGATGCCAAATTATTTCCGCACAGAATGCAGAATGCGCTCCATGCACCATCATGCCTTGCCATCCCACATACTAGCTGCAGTCTTTTTATTCAAGTCGCATCCATCGTGGTATTGTATAAACTGCCTCATAATCTGCATTCCAAGCTCATCTTGCTCTTACCTCATTTTGATAATCAAATCGATTCCATAAGCATGTGTACAACAATGCGAAAAGCAAACGCGGGTGGATGTTGAGAACAGGCATTTTTTCGCCTAGCGCCGCGGAGAATTTCAGCGGACAACAGAAATCTAAGTGAACTGAGTGGGTCTCATGGCAGTAAAGAGGACATAGCTCTGAAGAAGAAGAAGAAGAAGGAGTCTTAGAATGAGTCAAATGTAAACTACATCGAAATTTAGGTATTTTATGAACCAGAACTGCAGCTAACACGATGGCGCCTCATTGGCGAGGCATTGTTAGGAAGCCCACAGCACTGTCGCTGAGCTCCAGCCGTCACAAGCCCCTAATGATCAGTAAACAACCTCTATAAATCTGCAAACTTAATGGCTTTAAGTTTTTCCTTTCTTCCAATTGTACGCAGGTCGTAGAAACTCGTCCACATTGCTCATAGACCCTTAGCAGAAGACTGATGAAATGCGCCTGATGGTGCGTCTGGTTCATGATGCTATGTGCAAACGAGTAGGAAATGCAAATACTTGTTACAACTGCTATTGCATTCAGGATCTGTTTTTTGACAAATGATGTGGAAATTGGGTTGAATTTTTACCTGTCCAAAGGAGCCTTCATGTCTTAGTTGGCGCAGTCAATGCATCCGACTGCCACTTTCCAGTACCCTTTGCAATATTCAGTGCTGCTTTTCGAAATAAGTGTTCTATCCTTACCCGCCTTTTCGTCTGCTATCCGGCTCTCC